>JASPKZ010000440.1:745000-903371 GCA_030220185.1 Diploptera punctata | reverse complement strand
GCGCAAAGATCTCAATATATGTATTAAATTATTCCTGTTGATCCCGCAAGCGAACAAGCACCAAAAAAATAATTCTATTCACAATTGAAATATTTTTTAAATTTCTTATATGCATACACAATTAGGATAATTACTTATGAAATGAATCATCATACTTATTCAGTTTAAACATAATGCAGTTATTTTAACATTGGCCAATCTTGTCATAGGACAATTTTTAATTATAATTACATATTTCATTCATAAATAAATTTATTAATATTGACGTTTAAATTAGAAAATATAAATAAAAATTTTAACATAACTCAATTTAAATTAGTCAAATTGTATATATTATACCTGCCTCTACCCTTAAATCCCCGCGTGAAGCAAGGGCGGTTCCTTGCGGAAATTACTTATCGAAGGTAATTTAGTTAGGATTATTTTGCTGCAAATGTCAGCACGTGACATGTGATTAGTTCATCGACTCACAGAGACAACTAGTAGGAAGTTTAGTTATTACTTGGGTGGGAAAAGTGGATTACATTTTGTCCAGAGACTCTGATTTAGCTTTTAATTTCTTTTGCGAGCTCAAAAAATTTCAGACTCGGGACCTACGGCATAATATGCTTCTCAGATTAATTTTTATTTGATTTCACCATTATGAAAATATATGGACATTGACTGGCTTTGAACTCGCGAATTTTAAGATAAAATGCAACGAATTTAACCCGTAGATAGGCGAGGAATATATAAAATAAATGAAGATTTTTTTTTTTTGTAACGCTTAACTGCTATTTAACATTTTCCAATACTGTTATTTTAACACAGTTCCAATAGTGGATCATATTACAATATTATAATGTAGTGGGCTGCATACTAGTCTGGAGAATTAGAGGTCCACGGTTCTATTCCTGGTTCGCACATTAATTTTTCTGTTCACAATATCATTATAATAACGCTTAACTGCGCCTTGAACACGTATAGTGTGTTTCTAAACATCATATCTCTCTAACCATGAAGTGGAATCAACAGATCTTTACACTTGCTACGACTACATGTGGAGTTTAGACTAGAAGTCCATTGTTTTTGTCAAATGCCACCACGTTGTCTCTTATGACATTTCTGTATTTCTCCCCTAGTATTGGCAGAATTGTAATCCATTTCTTAGGTAGGGACACTTGGAAAGCGGAGTTACGTTACGCTGATGGTATGATGGATGATAAATGATAATGAAATACCCGGAGAGTTCTTAACCTAAACTTAACCTAAATTCCAGACCATCTGCAACCACAGGAATAATTCCTTCTAAGGATAGATTCCTATGGTTTGACCGGAAATCGAACCCGGGACCTCATGAACAGTAGTCAGTAGTCAAGAACGCTGATCACTAACCCACGAGGCTGGTCTAGAGGTACAATGTTAGCGCTCCTACATGGATCGGCAAGAAACATCAGTACGCCAGACGTTTTAACATCTCACCATGGATAGGAACAATCATTAAAAATACACACTCGCTGATTAACTGAATATTAAATCAAAACGAACGCTAATAAATAAAGTCACGTGGAAGTATTTTTTGAGAACTTGAAAAATGTAATAATATTTTGCGGGAGTGTTTCAGTCTGTGAGTAGGAGAGTAACGGATAGTTGTAGAGTAATCGGCTGTTCTTAATGTAAGGTGCATTGCTGTGAAATTCGCAAATGCTGAAGTATCAGAAGTCTGATATCCGTCAATACTACTGTAATACATATATTTTTAAATTTAGTACAGTGGAGGAAATTGGTATAAAGCCACTAACGTTTAGTGGTAAAACAACCTGAAATAGTTATGCAGATACCGTATGTGTGTCATAGATTACATATAATTATCTTGGACATAATTTCATACAGGTCTCCTCATTTTGTATTTATTATATATGTAAATAATACGTAAAATCTAAGAAAACGATGCCCTACGGATGGAAATCGGTATAAAGGCAGGTCAACTTCTGGCTCTTACACAGACATAAATTTAAACAAAACACTGCAATTACATGGAGACGACGTGTCTGTGAGCATCGTTCATCAGTTACAGGTCAGTAGTAAGTACAATGCCAAGTGGAAAGCCTCTATCAAATGAAGAGAAATCAAGGGTTAGTGCCTTCAATGAGATGGGCCTTTCCAATAGACAAATACCTACGAAATAGGGGCTTCAAGATGTGTCATTGATAATTTTGTCAAACTGGGCTCACAATATGAAAAAAAAGGGAAATATGGACGGACAAGAAAATTTTCTGAGCGCACTAAACGTCTCATTTTACGTAAACAAAAGGTACGAGTATGTTTTCTTCTCAAATCCAGGCTGATTTTAAGTTGCCAGTAACAGCCAGACGAGTACGACACATTCTGTCAGAAGACAAGAACCTAAAATTAAAAAAAAGTCTTAGTAAACTACCTCTGAACAATGCACATAAGAAAGCTAGAATGACTTTTGCTGAAGAACACATGTCCTGGACCTCAGAATGGAATAAAATAATGTTCAGTGATGAGAAGAAGTTTAATCAGGACGGGCCTGATGGCCTTCAGTATTACTACAACGACCTCCGTACTGAAGAGCAAGTTAGAATGAGCAGAAACTTCGGTGGTGAAGGCGTTATGATTTGGGCAGCATTCTGCTTTAAAGGAAGATCAAAAATAGCATGGATACGCACCAAGATGAATTCTGAGTCCTACACTGAAGAGCTTCTGGAGTCCTAATTCATACGAATGTATGAGGAATTTGGCGAAGATCTAATTTTTCAGCCAGATAATGCTTCCATTCAAGTGTCTGCCAAATCAAAGGAGTGGTTCAGGAAGAAAGAAATACCACTTTTGACGTGGCCAGTCAGAAGTCCTGATTTAAAGCCGATTGAGAACTTATGGGGGATCCTGGCAAGGCGTGTGTATCGCAATGGACGGCAGTTTGGGGCAGTGACTGAGCAGAAAAATATTATTCAGGAAGAGTGGGCTTCAATCTCAGTGGGAGAAATAAACACCCTCATCAAGTCAATGCCAAAGAGAATCTTGCAAGTAATTAACAATGGAGGTTCAACTAAATTTTAGAACTTTTATGTAAACTTTGCGCTCAGTCTTTTTGGTTTAATCTGTGAAATACACAAAATGCCTTTATACTAATTTCCACCCATATGTGAGAATGGTTTCAGTTTTCATGTACTTTTTGGACGGAAATAGATAATTAATTTTGACATTATTTGTGTGTGTTTTATACTCAATCACCTCTTAAGATAATATAGAAAAATGCCAAAGAAAGAGTGAATAAACTTGTGTTAACCCTTTTAACAAGTGGCTTTATACCAATTTCCTCCACTGTATACGTAGGAAATGGAGTTTGTTTGATTTGGCTTGAATCATGATACACAGTCTTCATTTCGATAATGTGATTCATGATTATTCTATTGAAAGTTCATCACATTAAACAGCTAGATAGCATTTCTAATTATACACTTGGAGTCCGCCATTAAGACACCGAAAACGCAGTAATTAATATGTAATGTATGAACCCTTACGTCCACCGCTGTGGTCTCGAGGTAGCGTGCTGCCTTGTCACGCAGCGGGCCCGGGTTCGATCCCCGGTCGGGGCAGTTTTTCTGTGTGAGGTTTTTATCGGGGTTTTTCCTCACCTGTAAGTCAAAAGTCAGGATAACGTTAAGGCCCAAACGGTCCCCGAAATCATATGGCCATCATCATCATCATCCCTCACCGGTGTGGAAAGCAACGGGAAGCTACCACACCTACAATTCCCTAGTAAAGCGGCAAGCATAGCATGAAAATGCTATGATTGTTGTGAAGGACCTGCCTTTGGGCAGAATTACTATGGATGGATATATATATATATATGTATATATGTATATATGTAAATTGTAGTACTACGAATAATCACTAGTTGTTACATTATTAAGAAAATATAACATATAAAACTCAAACGAATAGGTGTGAAGTATTTGTAATAAAGATGGCAACGCGAAGTTTGTAACAGCTATATTAATGTTTCAGCAGTTTGGAGTTTGATTGTGCTTGATTGTAATTTAAGAGTTTAGCAGAACGAGGGAAATAGTTTTGCCACAGTTATCCTTGCACACCATTCTCGATCCTCCGTTTATAACGTCTACTTCTTACAACATGGAATAGTCAGTTCAGTTTTTTTCATAAATACTTGGAACCTTTTTAAAAATAAATCTAGAATTATGTAATGTTTACAGTGGGAAGCAGTGTTCTAATTTACAGGCAGGTATAATAAAATGTATATTAAAAAAAGCATATATTACAAATTTAATATCCATCCATAGTAATTCTGCCCGAAGGCAGGTCCTTCACTGCAATCATAGCATTTTCATGCTATGCTTGCAGCTTTAATAGGGAATTGTGTAGGTGTGATAGCTTCCCGTTGCTTTCCACACCGGTGAAGGATGATGATAATGATAATGATAAAGTTGATGATGAAGATGATGGCCATATGATTTCGGGGACCGTTTAGGCCTTAAAGTTTTCCTGACATTTGTCTTACAGGTGAGGAAAAACCCCGATAAAAACCTCACCCAGAAAAACTACCCCGACCGGGGATCGAACCCGGGCCCGCTGCGTGACAAGGCAGCACGCTACCTCGAGACCACAGCGGTGGACAATTTAATATAAGAGATTATATATTTAGATTGGATTAGATTTATTTAGCCTGCTGGAGTTAAGGCCATGTGGCCATCTCTTCCACTC
Source organism: Diploptera punctata (assembly GCA_030220185.1). NCBI lineage: Eukaryota > Metazoa > Arthropoda > Insecta > Blattodea > Blaberidae > Diploptera > Diploptera punctata. The sequence continues at coordinate 898,643 of JASPKZ010000440.1, read as the reverse complement.
ACCAGGACAAACATATAGTACATCAGAATATAACAATCTCAATTAGCTCTAATATTAAATTCTAAATAAAAATTTGATCAAAAATATATCTATTATATTACGATCTATAATACAACCAGTTAATGTTAGTTAAAATTAAGACTAAAACTAATAATAAAATGTATACAAGCAAGACATATTAAATTGTCCGTCTAATGTATATAGAAAATAAAGAAAGGTAATGAGATATAGAAAACTAATTTTACGATTTTACAATATTTAAAACAAAAGAAAAGAAAATATTTGCTGATCTTAATATTATTTTCATAAATAATTAAATGTATTAACTGTTAAAAGAATACTATCAGTGAGGTTCATAAGTTAGTTTGTTATTAAATAATTCTTTAGTTTGTTTTTGAAGGATGTTATAGTTTGACGGTCTCTGACATAGGGCGGAAGAAAGATCTAATAGAGTATTTTGACAAAATAGATGTACCGTACAAAAAATATTTGTTTTGCATCAATTGTTACTAGTAAAATTTAAATTAAGACAATTATAATAAGGAATTAAATTATATTAAACACATGGTAAAAATTAACGGCTACAATAAACAAATAATAAATAAAATCCTAAATAAACAAAAAAATAACATTACCAACATAACCAAACTTGAGAAGGAATCCAACGAAAATAACAAGAAATGGATAACTATCACATAAACTGGTAAAAAAATTAAAATTAGCCAACACGCTAAAAAAAGCTTGATAGAAATATAAATATAGCATACAAAACTGGTAATAAATTAAACAATTTAATAAATAACAATATCTAAGAAAAAATTAATTGAACAATAAAGGTATATACAAATTAACATGTACAGACTGCAATAGGTTCTACAATGGTAAAGCTAACAGAAACTTCAACATTAGATTCAAAGAACATTTCAGACATTTTATTTATAATGGAGGAAAATCAAGTTAGGCAAAACATGTAATTCAGGCTGGACACCATATGCATAACATCGATAACACACGCACAATATTACATAGAGAAAATATTCCAACCGAGGGCAAATATGTTGGAGGAAATCGCAATCCTAAGAGAAATCGACAACAACCTGATCCTTAATGAGAACACAACCAGTCCACACAATCCACTATACAAAATACTCTCCACCAAGTCAGTGCTTCAACAAGGGTCAACAAGTACGGACCTAATGCATTCTCCTGATGATGGGACTAGTCCCGCAAGCCCTACAGAGTTCTAAAAGAACTTAAGTTGAGAAGACGAAACTACAAGATAACGATTTTATAGTTTTAATCGTACATTATATAACTGCATCAATTGATGAAACATTGTATGAACCTATAATAGAACTTCATATTTTATTTACACCCTTCAGGCAGGCTTTTGGTAGTATTAATAGCTCTGCACATTTAATGTTTTTTGATCTCTATTGGAATCCCAAATAATTGTATTAGAATCAACCAAATAGCTTTAAAATAATTATGATCAAGTCCGAATGGGGTATTATATAAAATTTGTTGATGTATCTACCGGGAAAAGACAAGACGACGCCCTTTCTGCAGTGTTATTTAACTTTGATCTTCAAAATGTAGATAAAAAATTAGTTTAAAGAGGACTTATATAAAATAAAACACGCATTAGCAAATATTGCTTTTCTAGCCCGAAAGTTAACATTAATGCGAGAAATGTTATAAATAATTATTACAAAAGGATCAAAGTTTTTGTTAATATTTAAAGGAAAGGCAACAAAATGAATCTATTAACTGTCCGTATCCAAAGTAAGAAATATCTTAAAAGTTATAACTTGTAAATGTTAACATATAAATTTTAAAAAGTTGGGCATTCCACTTACTTGGGAGTAGATATAATACAAATGGCATATTTTATAATAATATAAATTGTCTTAAGGCTGAAAACAAAGTTATTTACGGAAATATAAACTTTTCTACATCATCCCCTCGTGTCCAGACAAACTAAACTGAAATTTCATAAAGTACCAGTATGTGAATCATGTACACTAAACGTATAAGTGTATCTGAAACAAAAATTAGGATTGTTAATAAACGAGTTAAAGAAAACGAACAACTAAGTGAGAGCAGATTTTGAGGAATAACCAATACTAAAAAAAATTATAATAAAGATAAACACAAAGTGATCGCACTATAGGCCATAAGAAACCCTTGGGATAGTAGGAGGTTAAGGCTCCAACTTTTTCTAGACAATCGACAGTTGATTTCTACAGTATTGTTAGCCCCTGCGGGAGGACCGTCTTACCTCCAGAACAAGCATCTCGTACTCATTTCCGTTCGAGGCTGAGTCAACCTCAGATCCATGGTGCCACTAGAAGTTCTGGGTCAGTTTAAAAATCCTTATCCCACCAAGACTTGAACTCTAGACCTTAAGGTATGACGCATATTGCCTTAACCATTCACGCTATGGCGTCCCACAATAATACTTTAGTAATATTATTACATAATTATATATTATATTTAAAAAGGACGGGATATTACAAATTGTCGCTTACTACGAATTAGCTTGGATATTTTTGTATACTTAATTGAAACGAAGTGTCAAAATTATTTTAATAGTGTTATGGTTAGAAGAAAAATAAGTGATAGAGCAAGTAAACGTGATTACAAGTATTAGAGGGTGGCCATGATAAAATACAAGTTAGGAAATAAAAAAAACAATGTCATGAAGAGAGGTGAATGGAGGAGATTGTGAAACCCACTCTGTGGTGAGAAACAATGATAAGAAGAAGGTCTAATGTTGTAAATTTTTGGCCTTAAAAGTCGCAGGCAATATTTTGATAACGACTAAATTAACAAACGCAAATTTAATGCATTTCAAACAAAAACAGAGCAAGATATACTACTTTGCTATGGAGTAAATGATAAGGGTTAACCAGTATATATCCAATAAAACACAATTTTATGCATCGAGTTATTCATTATAGAGAAACAAATCAGCAGTCTTAGCGAGATTGGAGAAACTTAGTTTATATATGTTATCGTATGGTATCATAAATTACAGAAGCTCTAAGTATATGTTAGTGCTTCACACTGAGAATTGAAGTGAATGGATGAACTATTTTATCGAACTTTTTTTAATAGCTTATGAAAATCGATAGATGCATTTTGTTCTCCCCATACCTTCACCATTATCTCGTGAGGAGGCTCCAAGTTCAACATCATACCAGTGCCTTCCTCCCTTCTGATTTTATGTCCTCATCATGTTGAAGAACACTTTTTTATACCTAACTCCTTCTCCCATCCCCACTTCATTGTCGACAAGAGGGAGGAGAGATTATAACCTTCGTGTAGCACTGATAAAAATGAGACTATGAAAAGTGAGTGTAGGGGTGAGATCAAATAGTGAGATAGAAATAAAAGTGGGGAATCTGTTCCACTAATGTTAAATAGAGTTACAGTGAACAGGAAAGTATGTAATATCATCTCATTCAATTTAGCTTACAATCAACACAGGCAAAAATATTGGCCACTCTCCTGTGTGTATATATATATATATATATATATATATATGGTATGATAAGAAAAATAAATGCCTGGACGGGATTCGTCCAGGCATTTATTTTTCTTATCATACCATATTAAGCTTGCATTGCTCAATGTTAAATATTTAATTATAACACACACATAAATATATATATATATATATATATATATATATAATATATATATTGTGTATCCATCCATAGTAATTCTGCCCGAAGGCAGGTCCTTAACTGCAATCATAGCATTTTCATGCTATGCTTGCAGCTTTACTAGGGAATTGTAGGTGTGGTAGCTTCCCGTTGCTTTCCACACCGGTAAAGGATGATGATGGCCATATGATTTCGGGGACCGTTTGGGCCTTAAAGTTTCCCTGACATTTGTCTTACAGGTGAGGAAATCCTCTATAAAAACCTCACCCAGAAAAACTGCCCCGACCGGGGATCGAACCCGGGCCCGCTGCGTGACAAGGCAGCACGCTACCTCGAGACCACAGCGGTGGACTCTATTGTGTATATCGGCATTAATTTTAAAATATGAAATGAAATAAGAAAGCTAGTAAGAAACGATTACAATTAGTTGTGAAAGGAAAGAATTTACTCTGCCCATCAAAATGTCATATCTGATTATTGTTAACTGAAAACTTGTAAGGTCATCCTGGAAGGAAACCAAAACCGTTGATGCAAAACAGAACATTTCGAGACAGGTTAATTTTATGATTTCTAAAAGTACAGATCTAGGTTTTAATCGTAATTGAAGGTTATATATGGCCTCAGAGAAAGAATGAAACAATGTTGAAAACTGTAATGTTTTTCACTTCACAAATGTCGATCTAGAACACTTTTAAGTGTATCACATATTTCGGAAAGTTAATATTCAAAACATTACAATAAGGGTCAACGGCGTTCTGATCAGTAACCGCTACTGTAGAATGAATACCAATTAAAATTTCTAATCCATGGTTATGAAAAAAGTTGATAATCGAATGAAAGTGCAGAAAATAAACTCTGTGCCAAAAATAGATATCTGCATCATGCAAATGCGTCATTAAAAATATTCTATATATTTTTAATTAACATGAAATATCGCACTTCGGGGACAAGAGGGCCACAAGTGCAAACATGTCATAAGTTGACTACTATTAGTTAGAAAATATGGTTACAAATTTATTTCTTTATGACCACAAGTAATGTGCAAGAAAATAGAGACAGGATAAAATTGTGTCCACATCAAAAATTGAATTTACTACACCTTTTTTAAAACTTTAATTGCAAATAACTCGGAACTAAACTTTTTACACTTGTGGGCGTCTTCTTCCCAAGGTGCGATATGTGAATATGAAAAGTGTTCAACAATCTTAATTGTGAAATATGTTCACTGTGGGAAATACTTTTGTCTTGAAAACTGTTTCGTTTTAAAGTCACATACTTTCCAGATCACTATGAACAAAACATTTATAATTTTTCATATCAATAAAATGTCCTCATTTCTTTATGAATTGATGTCATTAACATTGCTTTCCTTCCATTAGGACCCTTTCAACATACTTTAAATAGAAACCCGTGTGCCCATCATGACAACACTTACATTCTGTTCCTCTTATCTTCGAACAACAGTCTTTCGTTGTAAGAATGCATGTCATATCATGGAATAATATATTTATTAATGATGTTGTCAGCATTTCTAAATTTAAGCCATTTCGGCATATCTTAACTGATAAATTTTAGATTATCATAATTTTTGTCTCATCTGGAATGTGACCGGGATATAATACTGTGATGTCTGCACCAATGTTGAAGATTGTGCGTGTTAAACTTTGTGCCTAGCTCTTTCCTAGATGTTTCAGGATTATGCAATACTTCACTATGTATCGGCAGTTACTTTTCTAGTGAAATGTTTAGCCCTTTAAAGCATTATTTATAATTTCTGTTGAATTAAAATGTATTTTACTAGTAGAAAGATATTTTACTTATGTACAAGGTACGTTTGTTTACGAGACCTTGTTCACTAAAATGACATCATCGTTAACACTATACGTTATCTTGTTAAGCCCTGAACATGATTGTGTTATTGATTTTATCAACTAGATCGTGATCTAATATAAAATTTCCACAGTTCTTATTGATTTTATCAACACAATCTTGACTTAAAATCTCAATGTCTCATTGATACTTTCTAAGCAGATGTACACTTAATTAAACGGCTAAATTGTTTCTTATTTAGTTTTATAAGTAACAAAATTTAATATACAAAACTTAAGAATAATTAACTGCGATATAAACGGAGAAGACCACTGTGGTGTCAGTAGCGATTACATTGTTTAAGTAGTTAATGTCACTGTGCCGTGCTATGGGATTCGCCGGCGCAGACATTATGGACAAATTAATGACTTCTTCTTGTGAACTTAGATCTAAAAAAGGACCCAACAAGCGTTCGAAAATTTCACATATATCAGGGCTGACAACCCGGCTGATATGAAGTACCAGTTGTCTTGATATGTGGGAGCCTTAACCTCCTATTCACCAAACAGTGGGAACACTTTACCATTACTGCTGCAGTGTGCAATACCAGCAAACTAAAGTCACATTACAGGCCGCCATTAATGCTTTTAGATCAAGAATTGTCTATGCAGTATTCAACGGGTCTCGAAGTGCCTTGCATGCCATATTTAAGGTTTTTAAGATCTGGAACTCTTCCGTCAGTCTCTTCAGAACAAACTTTGAGGTGACAATTCCAACAAAGAATCTAATTAGTTCTATAGTTGAGTAACTCTAACAATCTGTAAATGTCATCTGATAGCCATTCGTAGCAACCATCTCTTCAGGTTGATGGTGCAGCATAAAAACAATTATTTACTTTTAAAGAGAAACTTAGAAGAAAAGAGAGACATAGAAGATAAATGAAGAAGAAAGAGAAGAAGAACTTGAGGAAATTAGAAGATTAGATAGAGACTAGTATGATATATAAAGAAATAGTAAATACCATTTTAATAAATAAAATTAATAATACGTTATGCTAAGGAAAAACTTATAAGATAGACTGTTTTTAGATGTCATATAGTTAAAAGTAATGCTAAATAATGTTAATAACTCAATTTACCTCTAACAAACATCATGAGATCTCTATCGTACTGTTAAAAACATTATCTATTGAATTTACGTGACCAGCAATACACTCGTTCTCAAAAAACCCCTGGGAGAGATCAGGTGTTGACAATTTAAGTGATGGGATGTTCTATATATTGAAGAAAAGTAGAAATATACTGACGGCCCACAGATAGCTTTCAACAGAACGAGATATATGTCATGAAACGTATTTAAGTCTATCTTATACTTCCTAGTGTGGGCTCCGCCATTGTTTAAAATCCATGAATATATAAAATGCACATAAATTATTTTAATACAATGCTCCTAATTACATTTAATAATTTTAATTCATCATACATTATTATTATTATTATTATTATTATTATTATTATTATTATTAACATATTTTTATAGCGTGCTATTATGCATTACAGGGACTCTTGAGGTCCCAACTCCTTTCAAAAAACATTAAACTGAAAATATATAAAACTATTATTCTATCAGTTATATTATATGGATGCGAAACATGGAGTCTTACTTTAAGGGAGGAAAGGAGATTACGAGTATTTGAGAATAAAGTTCTTAGGAAAATGTTTGTATCAAAGAGAGATGAACAGACAGGTGAATGGAGAAGACTTCATAACAGTGAACTACACGGTCTTTGTAGGGACCCACATATAATAAGAACAGATAAGTCTGGTAGGCCGCGATGGGCAGGATATGTGGCACGAATGAGGAATGAAAGACGTGTATGGAAGCTTCTTGCAGGAAAACCAGAGGGAAAACGGCCAGTTGGTAGACTAAGAATGAGGTGGGAGAATAACAATAACTATGATTTGAGATAAGTAGATTATAAGGGAATGATTGGAATATATTAGCTCAGGACAGGGATGTATGGAAAGCTTATTTCCGCGCGGCCATGAACCTACAGATTCGATGGTGCCGGTGAGTTACTTACTTTATGTAAAGTCCATATAGAGCCCAATTAATAGTCAAATTTATGACTTATAATTTAAATGTTTGAATGATAATTTGTCACATTTATCTTTTTTTTATGCTACTTTGTGCATTTCTTATTTATATAGCCTATGTTTGTTTTGGTGTGTAGGCAACTGTTATAACCAAGCTTGGGTTTGTCCTAATTACATATACTTTCCCTTCGCTTATACGTGGGTAAAATTGATAAATGTCCACGAATTAGAAACTTACTTATATATGAAAATGTATCATTACATATTTTTTAAATATTTTACTATAAATACATATTTTTTACATATTTAATTTTTTTTACATATTAGGTCTCTTAGTTAAAAAAATATTTTCGTAAGCGGAAAATAATTTAAAAGAATATTTGTTTACATTAAAAAACTCAGACACCTGATTGTACACGGAAAGTGCTTTTTCCAACCTATGTATAAGCTGCTGAGAAACGGTAAAAAAATTCCATTTACTAAACACGATAAACATAGATACAGGAAGACACTAAAGACTTGAGTAGGCCTATAGGGTTCCACATAGCAAGATATCTTTTAAAACCTGAACGATCTATTCTGTTTACGAATGAAATAGTATAAATATATAGGGGGCACACCGTGGTATAGTTAGTTAAGGCAATGTCCTACAACCTGGAAAATCGAGGGTCGAGACCCGATGGGGTCAGGATTTTTAAACTGTTTAATATTCTGGCGGCATCACGACCCTGGGGTCGACTCAGCCTATAAAATGTTAATACCATACTATGTTGTGGGGGTAAAGACGGCTATCAGAAACGGCTGAAATCTCGTGCCGATTGTCTAGCAAGATGGGAGCTTTTATCCTGCCAATACCCCTTAGACCTGTAGTGTGATCATTACACGCTTTATATTAACTTGACATGTATCTATCTATGTAACGGAATTTTTCAACACAATTTTAATCCACTTAAAAACATTGGATCGACTTGAAACTTTGTATACTTGTAAAGGATCAATGAAAATATAATAATTTCATACTTTTTCTAAGATCCTGGTCAGGATCATCAGGACATCAAAGAAATAAAGACCGGTATAATAGGTTGCGGACGTATCGACTTTTTAGTCTATCGTTGTGGTAGTCTATTAGTTGGTAGAGTGGTGGACTCTAGTGGTATATAATTTCAGTAATCCATAGGTCGGTGGTTCAAATCCTGCCCGGAGAATTTTTTAGAAAACTATTATTTTAGCTCATATTACAATAGTATCGAATTTAAAGATTTTTAGAAAACCAAACTAAAAAATAAAAAATAAATAATAGTTTTAAAAAACTAAACCAACGCGCTTTATTAGAAAACCGAAATAAAAAAATGAAAAATAATCTTAATTTCCTACACGCTTGGGATAAAATAAAAGTGGTCAACAAAAATCATCTCCAACACATCTAGAATAAAACTAGAGTTATCTAGAAATAATAATTTTACCATCAAAAGCGTGTGGTGCTCTATATCAATTAATATATTTGATAATAAATAGATATTGGTAAATGTAAAGTCTCTAAAAAGAAAACGTAAAAACCATAAAAGCACCCCACGCTTTTGATAGTAAAATTATTATTTTTAGGTAACTCTAGTTTTATTGTAAGATGTGTTGGAGATAATTGTTTTGTTGACCACTTTAATTTTATCCCAAGCGTGTTGGAAATTAAAATTATTTTTCGTTTTTTAATTCGGTTTTCTAATAAAGCGTGTTATTTTAGTTTTTTTAACTATTATTTATTTTGTAATAGAAACATGACAATACCCTTCTTATCAGTTTTCAAGTATTTAACTGTCCCATTCCTTGAAATTTGATATTAAAGTTAATGTTTAATATACATTTTATAAAATTAAATTTTAATATATTTGATGTTACATATTTTGAGGAATTTGTATGTAATCTTACATACTTTACATAATGTTATTACATAAATATGTACATATTTTGCATGCTAATATTAAATAAAAATCAGTTATAACATTTGTGTAAGGTATATGTTGTGTTGTCATGTTTTGCACACTTGGGATTCTTATATGATACGTTACCAAGCTCGATTCAAATTCTTACAAGTAATGTCATATTGCATTAAATATAATATTTTCCTATCGACTGCCGCCAAGAATTCTTGGCCGCAAGATTTAATCCTAAACGTATTATTCTACTAACTGACATAAGTGACGGATTGTCGGACAAACTGCAGCGTGTCCATAATATGTGTATCAGATTCATATTTAATGTTCGAAAATACGATCACATTTCTCCATTATTCCACGAATTCTCATGGCTACATCTAAAAGAGAGAAGAAAATCGCACTGTCTAATTCTCCTATTTAAGATCCTACATACCTCGATTCCCAATTATTTATCATCCCGTTTCCAGTATCTATCCTCAAACCATAACTTAAACACAAGATCACAACATAGTCTCTTACTTAATATACCGCAACATAGGACATCACATCACTCCATGTCATATACCATCTCCACTTCTCGCAACTGGAATTCCCTACCACAAGAAATAAGGGGCTGCCGGACATTGGCATCTTTTAAAAGAAATCTAAATTTATATTTGCTCTAAACTCGACTTCATTATTATCCAGTGTAAGATATATATATTAATTGGTGTTTTCCCGTATAATGTATCATATTTATATTATATTATTATTATTATTATTATTATTATTATTATTATTATTTATCGTATCATTATTGTTATTACCCTATAAAATGTTGTTTGTACATGACATTTACATTGTTACATTTATTGTATCTTTAAGTGTTTATAATTAGTATAGTGTATATCTATATTTGTCGAATATTTATTTGTATTTGTACTGGTTGAGTGGAAGAGAGGGCCTTATGGCCTTAACTCTGCCAGAATAAATAAAGTATTATTATTATTATTATTATTATTATTATTATTATTATTATTATTATTATTATTATTATTGTCCAATTGGCTGGATACTTATCCTTCCAGCCTGGTAGCTTCAATTTCCCAGCCGGCTTCCGACCAGTGATATGTAGGCCTGTTGTCCGCTGTTCCAAGGAAATAACTCGCATATTTAATACACGGAAGGTGTGTGCAGTGATTCTAAAGTTCTTTCTTCTTAATGCAGTTTCAATGTGAATAAATATGATACGTAAATATAACCAGCATCTAATTATTTAATTCAGAGTTTTATTTATTCGTCAAAGAATAAGTGTGAAGAAATTACTACAAGAAATATTAAATAATAATAATATTATTATTATTGAAGAATTCTAGAGATATATTAACATAGGCTACATTAAATCACAATAATTATAATTGCTCACTTGCCCTATGCCTTTATGAAGGGAAAGCGCGAAAACGTACCTGGCCGAAACATTTTGTTTGTTATGATATAATTTTTTCATTGAATTAAATTATACCTGCATAATTAATACGTTTTGTGTTTTCACTGAAGTACGGTTTTTTGTGTATATAGGCCTATGTCTGTGTGTATACAGGGTGTTTTAGAACAAGAATTACAGACTTGTAGGGGTTGTAAATAACGTCCGGAAATGTACCATTTCGATGCAAAATAGGTTTGAAGATCGAAACACACTGAGCTGATATCGTGTTTCTTGCGTTTCAGAATCAGTATTACAGATATCTAGGGTTGCACTACAAGTGTGGTTCCACGTGGACATCCTGTTGTTCCTTGCACAAAATGTAACTGCCACACATATTTTCTTACACACGCCCCACAAGACCTGGCGTGTGCTCAATAATTTGTGCTGCCGCCAGAATCCGTGACTGAAGATCTACCTCCGACTCGGCAATGTAGTAAAACCCCTACAAGTCTGTAATACTTATTCTAACACAAAAGACACACGATATGAGTCCATTGTGTTTCGATCTTCAAACTTATTTTACATTGAAATGGTACGTTTCCGGACATGGGTTCCTTAACAAAACTGAATATAGTAAGTCCCCTCTAGAATCCCTACAAGTCTGTAAAACGTATCCTGAAAGATCCCGTGTGTGTAATATATATATATATATATATATATATATATATATATATGTTATAATTAAATGTTTAACATTGAGCAATGCAAGCTTTATATATACATATATTACTAAACTTTATGTATTTATCTATTACAGATTTTACAATATGATATAAATTTTCTATATTTATTGTTTTAAATTTTGAAAATATTATATTAGAAATTTTTATAATTGTTATAAATAACAGTTTATTTGATTCAGATTTATACGATAATTTAAAACTATGATTCACATATTTTAATATAACTTTTTATTTTTTAACATTGGAAATTTCCTAAGTTAAATATTAAACGATTTATATGTAAACTAAAAAACACCCTTCTGAATTGTTCTCGTTTTCGAGACAAAATCTGAAGTTAATTTTCAGTAAATTGCTAATAAATGTCATATACAACTTATTTCTGTGTGAATCACAGTTGGTGTAATTCCTTATGGATGTGAAAAATGTTACCGACTCGCAGAGTAAGCTAGTTTTCTTTTGTTTCAGTTGAACAATGCTTCAAGTAGAGATAACGTCTTTTCTCACGTACCACTTTTATTCCACATAGGTTATATTTTCATTAAGAGAAGCGCTCTGTGATGGACTTAACCCCAATCTTAGTAATGCTTCCTATGATCTCTCCCTACCGTGTCCTTATAAAGGAATTAACTTTTGATCTGCCTTGTCGACCTACTTTCACATTCTATAACACTGACAGGAATAAGTAAGGGAAAAAATGAAGCATTTGAATTTATAATGCGGAGATTTTCTCTCTTTGCATGTCTGCCAACAAAAGAACTTTGGAAATGTGGGCTGTCATACAGGGCTTACGTGTTCATTACAAAAGCACTCGTATGCGGCTCACTCAAACAGGATTCCCTTTTACATTCACTAAAGTTGAACCATTATAAGTGACTTTCAGAATTATCGACAGTGAAAAATATTTAAAAGACATAAGATAATTATATTACTTGGAAGTATTCCGTTTCTCAGATTGATTGAAATATTATTTCACGATCTTTTAATTCGGTTGGATTTTCATTAATATTATTGTGATATTTTAAAGAGATATAAGATTAAACTATGTATGTATATATATATATATATATTATATATATATATTCAGGCAGAGTTAAGGCCATAAGGCCTTCTCTTCTACTCAACCAGCACAAATACTAATAAATATTTGACAAATATAGATATACACAATACTAATTATAAACAGTTAAAGATACATTAAATGTAGCAATGTAAATGTCATGTACAAACAACATTTTACACGATAATAATAATAATAATAATAATAATAATAATAATAATAATAATAATAATAATATGATAAATTATACGAGAAACACCAATCAATATATTTACCTTACACTAGGAAATTATGAAGTCGAGGTTAGAGGAAATATAAATTTAGATTTCTTTTAAAAGATGCCAATATATGGATCGAAACATGGATCTTACTTTATGGGAGGAAAGGAGCTTACGAGTATTTGAGAATAATGTTCTTAGGAAAACTTTTAGACCAAAGAGAGATGAACAGATAGGTGGATGGAGGAGAGTACATAACAGTGAACTACATGGTCTTTATGGGAAGCCAGACGTTATAAGAACAGTTAAGTCTCGTAGACTGCGATGGGCAGGACATGTGGCACGAATTTGGAATGAAAGACCTGCATGGAAGCTTCTTGTAGGGAAAGCAGAGGAAAAATACCCTGTTAGCAGACCAAGAATGAGGTGGGAGAATAACATAAATAATAATTTGGGGAAGTAGATAATAAAGGAATGATTGGAAAACATTAGCTGAGGATACGGATGTATGGAGAGCTTATGTCCGCACGGCCATGAACCTACGAGTTCGATAGTGCCAGTGAGTTAGTTAGTTATAAGATTAAACTATGTGATATGTCATCATCATCGTCAAGGAGGGGCCTGTTGACCCGTTCCGCTCCCCGCTGCACAATATGTTATAGGTAGTCCTTCCAACGATATTTCGGTCTTCCTACATTTCTTCGACCTTCAGGTGTATAAAAAAATATATGTTCTGATAAACGATTATTTGGCATTCTTCTTATAATCATAAGGTATTAGATTTTTTTTTGCAAATGCCCCAGGTTGTCCTGGTGTTCTCCCCTGGCATGACGTACTTGTAACCCACGCCTGGAAGGCCACGATAATATGACGGGTGATGATGATGATAGTGGTGCGCCAGGATAGTCCCTAATCCTAAGCTTAATCTAAGATGAATATGAATGATGATGATTGCGATGATCATAAGATTTCGGGGAGCGTTTGGGCCTTAAAGTTTTCCTGATATTTGTCTTACAGGTGAGGAAAAATCCCGATAAAAACCTCACCCAGAAAAACTTTCCCGACCGGGGATCGAACCCCGGCCCGCTGCGTAATAAGGCAGCACGCTACCTCGAGATCACAGCGGTGGATTATTGCTGCTAGGATAAATGTTAGCGAAGAATTAAATTCTCCTAAAATCTAATGTTATAGAACATATCTGCACAAAACAAATTACAGAATTCCTATCGGTAGAATATTCTTCAGAAGTAGATGAATTGCCAAACATGCTGACAACGTTTAGTATTAGTATTCAGTACACATGTACATATTCCATCAACTCGCAAATGAAGCATCGGCAGACGAACAAACGAAATTAATATGTAGTATTATCCCGAAGTCAAACATCAAAACGTAGCTAAAACAATCATGAATGGCAGAGAAGATGGGACAATATGACCGAAGGAAATATAACTAAATTATTTTTCCCATCAATTAAAGACAGATTAAAACAACAACTGCCAATCACTCCAGAATTCACCGCAATAGTAACAGGGCAGGGCAAAACAAGATCCTACCTTCACAGATTTCATATAATAGACAATCCTACATGCAATAGAGCACAACAAACCATAAACCACTTAATATATGACTGCCAAGATGTAAAACAACACAGAATGGAATTGATAAATGCTATAAAAAGAAGTGGAAACACCTGGCCAGCCAAAAATCAACAACTAGTAACTAAGCATTTACTTAAATTTAGGACGTTTATTCAGACATTAAAATTACAGACATTGATAATGTAAATATGTAACATAGTTTATAAAAATGAGATGATTAGATTTATAATTACGTAAACTAAGTAAAAATGTAAATTATATAATAATAGAGGATAGTATAGACAATAGTATATACTTAAGACATAGTAAAATGTATATGTAAATATGTATATACTGTTATGTAATAGCATAATATAAGTCGATGTATTATATTAAAACAAAGCATGTAATATTACTCTGTAATGGGACATGCTGAGGAATTCACAAAGAGAAAAATATATGTATATACATATCCCATACGTCCCGCGTAGGTCTACAACAGATCAATATATTTAGTATAAGACAGTTTTTAGAAAAGAAATGGGAATATAATGGTACTGTACATCAACTATATATAGACTTCAAAAAAGCATTTGATTCAATTAAGAGGGAGAAGTTATATAGTATCCTGCTGGAGTTCGGAATTCCTAAAAAGTTAGTTAGACTTATACGAATGTGTCTAAATGGCACAAAGAGTAGGGTGCGTGTAGGTAAACAGTTTTCAGACACTTTTGAAATCCAGAATGGGTTGAAGCAAGGAGATGCAATATCTCCTCTACTATTTAATTTTGTACTAGAGCATGCCATTAAATCTTTAGAGAATGAGGAAGGCTTACAACTCAATGGTATTAATAAGCTGTTAGTTTATGCTGATGATGTAGTACTACTAGCCGATAGCGAGGAGATACTGAAGGCCAACACGCACACACTATTGAGTAACACTAAGAAATTAGGACTGGAAGTAAATGTCAGTAAAACAAAATATTTGGTCACACGTAGAAATTCAGTATATAATGGAAATGGACAGCTAATGACAAATGAGGGAAATTTTGAGGAAGTGGCTGAATTCAAATACCTAGGAACAATAATCATAAATAGGAATGAGATGCACAAAGAAATTAAACATAGGCTCAATTCTGGAAATGCGTGCTATTATGCATTGCAGAGACTTTTGATGTCCCAACTCCTTTCAAAAACGTTAAGCTGAAAATATATAAAACTGTTATTCTGCCAGTTATATTATATGGGTGCGAAACATGGACTCTTACTTTAAGGGAGGAAAGGAGATTACGAGTATTTGAGAATAAAGTTCTTAGGAAAATTTTTGGACCAAAGAGAGATGAATAGACAGGTGAATGGAGAAGACTACATAACAATGAACTACATGGTCTTTATAGGAAGCCAGATATAATAAGAACAGTTAAGTCTCGTAGACTGCGATGGGCAGGTATGGGGAATGAAAGACGTGCATGGAAACTTCTTGTAGGAAAGCCAGAAGGAAAACGCCCTGTTGGTAGACCAAGAATGAGGTGGGAGAACAATATTAACTATGATTTGAGGGAAGTAGATTATACAGGGAATGATTGGAAGGCATTGGCTCAGGATAGGGATGTATGGAGAGCGTATGTCCGCGCGGCCATGAACC
This sequence comes from Diploptera punctata, assembly GCA_030220185.1. NCBI lineage: Eukaryota > Metazoa > Arthropoda > Insecta > Blattodea > Blaberidae > Diploptera > Diploptera punctata. The sequence goes on along the minus strand of JASPKZ010000440.1, from coordinate 882,488 downwards.
TACGGGTTCGATAGTGCCAGTGAGTGAGTAAGTAAGTATAGGCCTACGTCCCGCGTCGCACAGTGTGCTATTTCAACAATCTAGGGGGATTTAATTCAAAATTTCAAGTTAATTAATAAAAGTGATATTTTGTAATTTAAATGTAAACAAACCTGTTAGCATATATGTATAATTATGTTGCCCCTAGGCATGCGCAGGGACTCATAAATAAGGTCTAAACACAAGAGTCACGCGCAGATGCATAATCTGTCTTATTGAGTAGGTTGATCAATCGAGCTGCTTTGTGTAGAGAATAAAGTCGGTTTAAGTGTTATTGTGATATTTATGTTTAGTTTAGGGTTCTGTAAGTTACGTAAGATAGGTTTCATCTGTTTAGATTTACAAGAATGTTAATATGAGAGAAGACATTTAACTGTGTTCCAATTTCAGTTTATTATCCATATATTGTAGACTATAACTTTCTTATATGAACGTATATGGCCTTCTAATTGCATTGTTTGTATTTATTGACATCCCTTCTGTTGGAAATAGAAGAGAAAAAATTGCGTTCATCTGCGTATCTTTAACTTATTCTTCATTGTTTCACAATGGTTCCCCTTACTTCCCGGCGCGCAATTTTCGAAGTTTGGTCCGAAAATAATAAAAGGAAACGTTGTGATGCAGTGTATGAATTTGTATTTAAACAAATTAAGCATGTGATAGTCTCTGATGTTGTTATAAAGAATTTAAAGGCCTACATGAGAAGTGTGTTTCAGCAAAGTGAAGTAAGATGGAACAAATGTTATCGTCATCGTGGCAGATTCCTCGAAAATTATTCAGATTGGCTACAAGAAAACATTAATTTTGCCGTGACCGATTGTCAATCTCTGCCTTCTACTTCTACAGATCAATCGTCTTCTAGGGTAGGCCTTCTGGTAGGCCATCAAAATCATTCGAAGAAATGTTGTGAAAAGACGAAAAGGCGGAAGCACCGAGAATTCGTTCAGTCAACAAACCTAGAAGAAATATCTACTGCTGCTGAAATGAAGTTGCGTGATAAGGGAAAGAAAAAGACTCTGCTTCAATAGTCCAATAATTATCCCTTGCATCGCATACACGATGCACAAGAATGAAAAAGATTTAACGGCTGTTTTTAGATAAAGCGAAGAGTTTATCAGCTGATCGAGCCCGAGCGATGATGATAGATGGCAGTCTTTCAACTCACCAATATATATATAAAGACTAAAGTTGAGAATAGGAAAACATATATTCAGAACAGATTCAAGAATGAGACAGGCCTACTGGTGGAAAACTCCAACACAACAAGCAGGGAATACGAATAATGGAAACAGTGCTCGTCGATTTTCCAGAAACACCGAAAAGACTGCCCAAATAACAGGTGCCAATTTTGAGCTAATTCGCCGTTTTCATGTCATATTAGAAACACTGAGTTGTGGGTTTTCCATAAATGCTGATGCTTTTGAAAAGTAAGCTGATGAAACTAGACATTTGTATTTGAAAGAATACAGTTGGTTTTATATGACAAGCAGTGTGCACACAATTTTATGTCACGGCAAGCTTGTATTCTTTCATGCAATTTTTTTTCATTTGTAAAATAGCGATAAATTAAACATGTTTGTTTTTTTAAGAAATGCATTATATTTGTATTTTATAATATGTAAATCGGTGATATATTATTGAAAATAATAAATTTAATATTTTGGTAAGAAATATAAAATAATTTGTGTTCATTAATTTAGTAAAATATTGGGAATAAAGTAATACATAACAAAACATATTTTTTATGGAAAATATTAGTAGGAATAATTGAAATTGTTAAGAGCGTTATCCAAATAATGTTACAAGTGGCACAGAAAACAATTAAGACTGAAAAATAGTAAAATTATCGAGCCAAGAATTAAATCCCCCTAGAATCGTCAAATATCACACTGTGCGTCGGTGTTCCATATTGGGAGTTTCTGGACCTAGCTGCTTTATTTGAGCTTATTTCGCTACAGGTGTTATCGAGTGACATGCGGTCAGCACGTCGTCTCGATGAGATATTACGTGGATGGGGAAGGCTGATTGAATTTTTCTCAGGGCTCCTAAATTACGCTACAGTTTCTTTTATGAATCCGGGTTACTTCAGACCCGGGATACACGGCTTAAAGCAGGGCTTGTGTCTTGCATGTACCTCAGCCGGGTTAGAATCAACTACCACCAGGACCAGTGGGAAGGATGCTAACCACTAGACCACCAATTCATTTATGTCACAATTACTTGATACTTCGGACTGCATGATAAATATTCCATTATAATTCAACACAGTTTAATAAACGTCTGCAATAATATATTTGGTTATATCCATTCCATAGTAATTCTGCCCGAGGGCAGGTCTTTCACTGCAATCATAGCATTTTCATGTTATGCTTTGCAGCTTTATTAAGGAATTGTAGGTGTGGTAGCTTCCCGTTGCTTTCCACACCGGTGAAGGATGATGGTGGTTATGATAATGATAGGGATGATAATGATGGCCATATGATTTCGGGGACCGTTCGGGCCATAAAGGTTTCCTGACATTTGTCTTAAAGGTGAGGAAAAACCCCGATAAAAACCTCACCCAGAAAAACTATCCCGACCGGGGATCGAATCCGGACCCGCTGCGTGACAAGGCAGCACCTTACCTCGAGACCACAGCGGTGAACATATTTGGTTACTGCTAGATAAAATTATTTCGTTTTTAAAAAATTAAATCCACTGAGTTGTAATGTAGAAAGGACAATAAAATATACTTTGCAGTTTAATAGTTTTAATAAATAGAAAATGTTAATAATTAGAAAACTTTAATAATTTGAAATATTAATTGCTCATTTCCTCTTTAATTTGCCTGTCTATAATCGTACACATCGGCCGCGGTGGACTAATGGTTATGCTCCTTGCCTCTGGTCCCGAGGGTCGCGGGTTCAAACCCGGCCGGGGTCGATGGATTTTCTAGGACGGAAAATCCAAGGAGCGAGTCCTCCGGGAGGGACTTTAAGCCGTGGGTCCCGAGTCTGAAGATTTTCAAGCTCGATAAAGATCCTCAAGCCTGAATGAAAGGCCTCTGAGCAAAATTTACCTAATTTTTTCGTCCTAGTACTACCTTGGTTCCTAGATGTCAGTATGAGGCGGAACGCTGACCACGGACCACTCAAAGGGCATCTATACGAAAACAAGTGTAACTAAATTAGTATGGTTCAAATTCTTCCCTATAGGGGGAGAGCGCCTAAATCTCTGTTAAGGGAGACATGACCTTGAAAAAATCGTATATATATATGCGGGGCCAAGGGTACTCTCTTGCTTGAGTTACTTAACTTAACAAATTTAGTTACGTTTATTTCACTATATATGTCAGCGAGTGACAAATGGTTAGCTCGAGGCCTCAAAAAGACGCCTAGTAGGAACCTAAAACATTATTTGGATGTGACTATTTATTTTATTTTTTGTGGATTTGTGTTTCAATAATTTTAGCTATAGAATCAACTTTTGGTTATATTACTTTCTTTTTTTTGTGGTTAAAATAATTACATTATAATCAATTGTTTGTAATTTTATTGGAATAGATTTAATTTATTTTATTTGTTTTTTGATTACGTGTATATCAGACACACTAAATAAATTTAGGTTTGAGTTGCTTCAACCAGCCCAGAAAATCTACGGGACCTACGGTTTGGATTTTTCCATCCTAAAAGTTCATCGACCCTCGCCGGATATGAACCGGCCACTCTCGGGAAGGAGGCATGTAACTTAACCTCTACACCACCGAGGCCGAGTCATTTGGGAATAAAGCACAATAAATTAAATAAAAGAAGAGTAAAATTATTTTCATCAGTATGTGAAGAGACTACCGTGGTCCTTACATCAGAGAAACAAATTCCCTTTATTTATGGTAACACAACTTAATACAAGGGGCGTAGAACTTTAGATGGTGAAAATGGAATCCCATTCCGGGTTTACTTTACTGCCTATAAAAACAAATAGAAAAATCACATGAATTATTACTTAATTATTTTCGATTATTATTATGATCATTATCATTATTATCATCATCATTATCATTGTTAATATTAATACTATTATAATAATTATTATTATTACTATTATTATTATTATCAGAGGATGTGAAGAATTTAAGTATCTGGAAGTAAAAGTAGATAAAGTGGATAAACAAGAAAATTATATTAATAAGAGAACAAATAAAGGTAGAGCAATGACAGCAATGATGAATGAGTCTTATCAAACAGACATATAACGAGAAAAAAATAAGTTACAAATATATAATTCAATAGTGAGAAATACTGTCCCTTATGGAGCTGAAGTTTGGAAATTCAACAAAAACTTAGAACAATAACATATGTCGATGGAAGTGGATTTCTTGACGAGAGCAGCAAGATGTTAAAAATTAAAAAAAAGAAAAAAATACTGTCATGCGAGAAAGAAAAAATAATATTAAATATTCAAAGTAGATTATATGATATATAATTAATTTAATTGGTATGGGAACGTACGACGAACGCAAGAAGAAAGGTTACCCAGAAACTCATTGGAATGGTGTTCACCTGGAAGAAGACGGAAAGGAAGACCTCAAAACGCGTGGATTCAAGAAATAAGAACTGGAATGAGAACACGAGGACTGGAGGAAGTGGAGTAGAAGGATAGAGACGAGAGGAGAAGGAAAATAAAACTTTGGGAGAATGATGTGTAAACATAAAAAATCTGTATATAAATAAAATAAAATAAATATTGCGGAGATTCTCTTCAGAATATGCCAGAGTGGCTGTCATTTTTTTTATCGTGGGAACATCATTCAATGTTTTGTTATTAAACAAAGTAACATTGCTGATGCATTTGTATCAATACTTGATTGATGAAAGGAAACCAGTTATTTTAATTCCATTTAGCAACACGTTCTCATGGACACAATATAAAATAGCGATGCGCGCCGCACTGCAGCGCATGGCAGCCAGGCTGTTATGCACTAAATATGTGTGGAATTCGTTGTATCACGATCCGGATGCATGAAATGCGCAAGATTCCTGGAACTGTCTTCAATAAATAACGCTCTATGACTCCCGTATAAAATGAATTAATTTTATTACAACGAAAATGATATCAAACAATTGGATTATCTTGAGATTGGTATGTTATACATTCTGTCCACAACACGCACCTCTGTCATATGCTCGGTGATGTCTCCGGTAACGTGAGTAAATTTACCCGTAGGTAGGGAATTTTAAATCTCAACCTTTGTACCGGAGTATCTTGTGCTGTTGTCTGCTTTTCTTGGCAGTCAATGGATCTGGGAGCTCACCACTGAGTATGGTTAAAATTGAAATATTCCCTGTTTACAGCTGATCCACCCAGGGGATTGAATTATAAGTAAGGCTGAAAAAATGTATTGGTTACAGACTAGGCTGCATCGTACTTAGACCGCTATGTTTACAAACTGCACGTTGATACACGTTACTCGGGACAGATTTCTAGTACAGTCCGCTTTGTGTAGGAATGGACTCATCTTTGCACAATTTTTGTTTCGGCATTCTGGTACAACCACACGTCACGTAAACAGGTCTATTACTGATGAGAGTCGAACATGCACACTCTCCGCTCCGAGCAGGCAGTGGAGACGCTCGACAAAGACACGCATTTTGTAAACAATGTGTGTATAAATTAGTTACTATCCTGATACCGATACTTTTTTTTCAGCCCTAATTATAAGCTTAATGTAAAGGAATTAGCCAAGTTCTTAAAAATACTGACTAATTTGAAAAAAAAAGTAAATGAATCAGTAACCGCTAGAACAAAAGTATATAGGTATTCTAAAATACCTTTTCGGGATTCTAGGCCGTGTCTTGTAGTATTGTCTTATCGACCTCACTTTCTTTGGGTGATATCTTCAGGCGATTTTGCTTGAACAGATTTTCGTAGTAACTGCTAATTTGTTGTTAACCCTTAAATTCGTAACGTATCCTATAGGATACATTAATTAGTTTATTTTATTTTATATTTTTAATAAAACAAGAAAACGAACGAGAAGAAATTACTTAAATATGTGGAGAATTACACAATATACCCAATAATAATAGTTATGTATGGTGTCGTTTTCAGTGCGGTCCGCAACATTCAAATAATTGACACGAGAAATAATTGTTTTATCAATTTAAGGGTTAACAAACGTCGAGAATACAATACTGCAAGACACGGCCAAGAATTCCAAAAAGTTATTTTAGAATATATAACGATAGCCGTAAAAGTCTTAACCAATAAACAATATTGGGTTCACATAGCGATATAATTTTAGAGTATTATTCTTATTCTGAAACATCTTAATTTGTAACACGTTTACCATTCATGGGAAAATTTAACTTTCCGACGTAAAGAGTTCGTATACGCGTGGCTGCCGCAACTGGAATCCGAGGTTCGAATCCTGCTAGTTAAGAGTGGTGGTGTGTCATACCGATATTTTCGAGGTTTTGTCAGGTTTCACCCGTTTCCCGAATTTCAACCTCGCCTACACTCTCCATTCTCCCTTCCCTACCTTTCATGTCATTTCATTTCTCACCCAATAATTTCATATCACTCTTTACCTCATTTAATATTAGCAAAAAATAGTTTCGGAGATCTATATCTTCTAAATTGTGGTGCTGAGGGCGGTCTGCCAGCCTAGTCCGAATAAACAACTAAAATAACTTGTATAACTAACTACGTCACTGGCACTATCGAACCAGTAGGACATAAGCTCTCCATACATCCCTATCCTGCGCTAATGTGTTCCAATCATTCCCTGCATAATCTACTTCTCTCAAATCATAGTTAATGCTATTCTCCCACCTCATTCTTGTCTACCAACTGGGCGTCTTCCCTCTGGTTTTCCTACAAGAAGCTTCCATGCATGTCTTTCATTCCGCATTCGTGCCACATGTCCTGCCCATCGCAGTCTACGAAATGTAACTGTTCTTATTATATCCGGCCCTATAAACACAATATAGCAAGACATGGGTGTAGTTTATCACCTACCATTTTTAATATATATATTAATGACATCATCCAAAATTGGAAAAGTATTGTTAATATAGGTATAAGAATGGACCGTTTTAAAATATTTAACGTTTTACTGTATGCTGACGATGTGGTTATTATTCAAGAAAATGAAAATAATTTGCAGTACTCTTTACATCAATTAAATCAGTTATGCCAAGAATATAATTTCAAAATATCAAAAGAAAAAACAAAAATAATGGCATTTTGGGGAAACGATCATATAAGATCAAAAATCATAATAGAAAACAAACCTCTGGAATAAGTAAATTTTAATTATTTGGGTTGTAATTTTACTATAAACGGAAAAACTGAAAGAGACATACATATGAAACTGTCGAAATTTCAAATGATATGCGGAATTATACATAAAACATTAAAGAATAAAACAAGAAGAGATACTAGGTTAAAGATTTATAAAACATTGGCAGTTCCTGCATTACTTTATGTAAGCGAAACTTGGGTAATGATCAAAAAATTGCAAAGTAGAATACAAAACGCAGAAATGAACTTCCTTAGAAGAAAACAAGATTGGTTCGGATAAGGAATGAAGGTGATAGGATATCATACATAATTCTAAAGGGTAACCAACATGATTTTATAATTGTAAATGTACATGCCCCCACAGAAGATAAAGATGACAAGATCAAGGATGAGTTCTATGAAGAATTGGAATGCTTATTTGATAGCCTTTCACGATATCGCATGAAAATTGTCTTAGGAGATTTTAATGCAATAGTGGGGCGGGAAGATATATTCAAACCAACAATAGGCAAATTCAGTCTTCATGAAGAGAGTAACGACAACGGGGTTAGATTAGTCACATTTGCCACATCAAATAATCTCATTGTTACGAGCACAACATTTTAGCATAAGGATATTCATAAATACACCTGGACGTCGCCAGATGGAGAAACTCGGAACCAGATAGATCATGTATTAGTGGATAAACGCTGGCACAGTAGCATCATTGATGTTAGATCAGTTAGAGGGACAGACTGCAATTCGGATCATCATCTGGTCAGAGTGAAAATCAGACAACGGCTATCGCTTATGAGAGGAACAAACGCTAAAGACGATTCTGTAAAATATGAATTAAAAAAATTGAAAAATGATGAAATGCGGCAAGAATACCAAATCAAAATTTCTAATAGATTTGAAGTACTGGAATCTTCAGATGACAATGTGGCAAACGAAGAAGAAACTGATATAAATAAAGAATGGGAGGCTATAAGGAATACTATTAAATTGTCAGCATCAGAAAGCATTGGTTGTTTAAAAAAGAGGCAAAATAAGAAATGGTTTGAAGAGGAATGTGCCGACATTGTAAAGAAAAGAAAGCTAGCAAAAATGAAATGGTTACACGATCCAAATGAGGTAAGTTTAGAGCAATTGGGTAGTATTAGACGGGAAACCACCAAGTTACTAATGAGTAAAAAGAGGGAATATTTGAGAGAGAAGATTAATGATCTTGAAATGAATGCAAAAAATAGGAACATTAGAGAATTATATCAGGGAATTAGCATAGAGACGAAAGGGTTTCAGGCAAGAACAAACATAATTCGGAATGAAAATGGGGATATTATTGCAGATTCTAGTAGTATATTAAATAGATGGAAAAGTTACTTTTGATCAGCTATTAAATGTACATACAGAACAGGACATTGAGGAGGATAAGTTAGAGACAGCAGAAATGCTAGTCGCAGAGCCAAGTGCATTAGAGGTTGAAATGGCGATTGAAAAATTGAAGATGTATAAAGCATCAGGTTCAGATGAGATCCCAGCAGAACTGATAAAATCAGGGGGAGAAAAATTGAATGGAGAAGATACGCTGTGTGCTAGGTATGATTTTGGAAAAAGAGTCTCTATCCAGAGTGAAATGGAGGTGAATCGAATAAGTAATCAGTCCCAATTTACAAGAAAGGAGATAAAACTGATTGCAACAACTACACGTACAGGGCAGCTCATTGACTTTCAACTTCGTTACAAAATTCTACACGACGTAGATATTACAGGACTAAGGCAGGCACACTACACCCTAATTTGATGACATTCTAAGATCTATCAATACATGCATTTAGAAGAAACAGGTCTACAAACAGATCAGATTTTTAGTATAAGACAGATTTTAGAAAAGAAATGGGAATATAATGGTACTGTACATCAACTATATGTAGACTTCAAAAAAGCATATGATTCAATTAAGAGGGAGAAGTTATATAGTATCCTGCTGGAGTTCGGAATTCCTAAAAAGTTAGTTAGACTTATACGAATGTGTCTAAATGGCTCAAAGAGTAGGGTGCGTGTAGGCAAACAGTTTTCAGACACTTTTGAAATCCAGAATGGGTTGAAGCAAGGAGATGCACTATCTCCTCTACTATTTAATTTTGTACTAGAGCATGCCATTAAATCTTTAGAGAATGAGGAAGGCTTACAACTCAATGGTATTAATAAGCTGTTAGTTTATGCTGATGATGTAGTACTACTGGCCGATAGCGAGGAGATACTAAAGGCCAACACGCACACACTATTGAGTAACACTAAGAAATTAGGACTGGAAGTAAAAATCAGTAAAACTAAATATATATTCACACGTAGAAATTCAGTATATAATGGAAATGGACAGCTAATGACAAATGAGGGAAATTTTGAGGAAGTGGCTGAATTCAAATACCTAGGAACAATAATCACAAATAGGAATGAGATGCACAAAGAAATTAAACATAGGCTCAATTCTGGAAATGCATGCTATTATGCCTTGCAGAGACTTTTGATGTCCCAACTCCTTTCAAAAAACGTTGAGCTGAAAATATATAAAACTGTTATTCTACCAGTTATATTATATGGGTGCGAAGCATGGACTCTTACTTTAAGGGAGGAAGGGAGATTACGAGTATTTGAGAATAAAGTTCTTAGGAAAATGTTTGGACCAAAGAGAGATGAACAGACAGGTGAATGGAGAAGACTACATAACAATGAACTACATGGTCTTTGTAGGAAGCCAGATATAATAAGAACAGTTAAGTCTCGTAGACTGCGATGGGCAGGACATGTTGCGCGTATGGGGAATGAAAGACGTGCATGGAAACTTCTTGTAGGAAAGCCAGAAGGAAAACGCCCAGTTGGCAGACCAAGAATGAGGTGGGAGAACAACATTAACTATGATTTGAGGGAAGTAGATTACACAGGGAATGATTGGAAAGCATTAGCTCAGGATAGGGATGTATGGAGAGCGTATGTCCGCGTTCGATAGTGCCAGTGAGGAAGTAAGTAAATAAGGAATGAAGGTATAAGAACAGAGTTAAATATATATTCATTGGATGAGAAAATCAGAGAATATAGAGAGAAATGGTTTACAAATATGGAAAGAATGAATGTAACAAGATTACCAAGAGCTGCATTCAACTACAAGCCAAGAGGTTCAAGGAATATAGGAAGGCCAGTGAAAAGATGGACAGAACAACTGTGAGGCGGAACGGGCAATTTGCCTAGCCCGTGAAGTGAAGAAGAAGAAGAAGAAGTTCACTGTTATATAGTTTTCACCATTCACCTGTCTGTCCATCTCTTCATCATCATCAATTCATTAATACTTAAAAATACAGTTACGACTCTTAGCAGATAAAGCCATTAAAAATGTAAATAGTATGTAACAGCGATGGCGTTATCAGAGCCTAGTATACATATAAAGTGTAAAGTGATCCCACAACAGGCCCGAAGGCCCTTGGGGTAGTAGGAGGTTAAGGCTCCGACTTTTTCTACACAATCGGCATTTTATGTCAGCCGGGTTGTCAGCCCTGTGTGACGGCCGCCTTTACCCCAGAACAAGCGTCTGGTACTCATTTACGTTAGAGGCTGAGTCGACCCCAGGGCCATAGTGCCGCCAGAGGTTATATATATATATATATAATTACTTGTTTTCGCTTGGACGTATAAAAAGGACTTGAGCAGAATCCAAGTTACAGAAATGAATTTTTCTACGTGGAATGGTACATGAAACAAGGAGAGATAGAATAAGAAATGACAAAATCGGGGAGACATTAAATGAAAAAAATTAACAACAGGCATAGGAAAAAGTAGACTAAAATTGTTTGGACATTTAAAAAGAATGGAAAAGGAAAGACTACTACAATGATTGTTAAATCTCAAGATACAAGGAAAACGAACATGAGGTAGACCACCAGAAAAGTGGATTAACCAAGTGAAGAAAAGTCTACAAGAGCGAGGATATGACTGGGAAGAACTAAAAAGAAGCAAATAATGGAAGATAGAGATGGTTGGAGGCATATTTGAAATCGATATTTCGAAAGGAAGACACGATAACAGGATGAAAATCATGACTTTGTTTTGAAAATTTCGCTTTTCAAATTATGATTATAATACTTATAATAATATTATTATTATTATTAATAATAATAATAATAATAATAATAATAATAATAATAATAATAATAATAATAATAATAATAATAATAACGAGCCAACGACTTGGCTGTTTAGGTACTGGCTGATTTTTTTTTAATTTACTTCACAGATGTTCCAAATAAATTCCAATTTATTTATATATTTGCCAATTTTACACTGTATTCACACAATTAACTTTCTGCTAATTGAGTCTCTTCCTCACAGTTTATCTTATAACTCAGGTCTTTACACCCACTTATGTCTTGACTCAGAACAATTATTTGTTCGTCACTACTGGGTCTCTCGCGATTGACTAAATAGTCGAGCGCTCTCCTCTTTAAACATAGAAGAGTCGGAGTTATCTGGAATCGCAGTAAGGATCCCTCTCGAATAGAAAATCTGAGAAATCGATTCTTCTAGAATGGAGGTATAGATGCAAGAATAAATTTCTGCTCAAGCCCACCGATTCGTTAGTAGCGAACTCACGAATCAAAATACAAAGCGAGACGTCTCGTCGCCTCTCGCGAAATTTAAGAGCCCGCCCAACAATATGCCACAATAATGATAATAATAATAAGTTAATGTACAATCGCTATTTGTGTACGTGAAAGATATATGTGAAAATTATGAAGATTCGTATTTAAATATTTCCAAGTAATTTTTACTTAGGCACACAGAATTTCGATTATTAATAAATTAGATGCAGAATTAGTCATTTTCTCCCTGTAAAATGGACACCACACCTTCCGGAAATGACATTAAAAAGAAAGTTTAAAATACCTTGTTATTAATAACATTTAAAGAAATGTCATATTTTCTCTCTCTCTCTCTCTCTCTCTCTATCTATCTATCTCTCTCTCTCTCTCTCTCTCTCTCTCTCACACACACACACACACATAACCTATACAAAATCCTCACCATCAATATTAAACTTGGATATCAACTACCTCTTTGTTTATAATTTTTATCTATTTAAATCATTATTCTACTTTTTAAATCAAACAACAATGAAATAGGCTATGTGGGCAATAGGGTTATCGAAAATGTTCATATAGATTATTTCTTAATCGCGCCACCCCTAAACGTGTGTATTTTGGTTATAAAAATAATGTGTCAAAATTTGGTTGTTAAAAAAATGTCACCATGGATAAGGGAGGATAAGTTGTTGTTCTCCAAATAATAAACAGCAACATACATTATATAAAGATCTTCATTGGAGGCAATCATTTGAATACAAATGTCTTCCTTAACTAATGTCAAAATTTGATCCTTCCATCTGTTCAACTGAATTCCTTTCTTTCCTCGCTTCCCTTAGTTTAACCTCTCGTTGTAGGCACTTTTACGTAGCCAACGTTACCTGTGCCTTACGACCTGTCGGGAGAGGATTGTAATATCTGGAGTACATAGGCCACACATGGACATTGAGGCTTTCCTGATTAAGCGATGAGCTCAATGTCAAGGCCACCTCCAAAACAACACGAAACTTTAAGCAAGAAACACCATTCTCTTATAATTCATACTTAACATATTAAATGTGATGTGGATAGTTATGATGTTTACTTTCTGTTCGGGGATTATTTTGTCTATAAAGTTTCCTGACACTTCTTTTTATAAGCGAGGGAAAAGCCTCCACCTAAATGAAACTCACTTGGAAACTACTCAATTTAAAAAAAAATGTGCATTTTACAAGCTTCAAAAACCTCAAACAGTATATTTTAACTGGAGATATATATGCACCTAAACGTTCTTAGGAAACTCTTTTCTCTTATGCATCTCTTTGTATTTTGTTTTAGTCCATAATGTTTCTGAGATTATTTTGTGCTACTAACCTAAGGTTGTCTAAATAGAGTCTCGAAATAGTGCAAATTTGTCGTAATAATTCCGCTCTTTTATTTAATTTTGGCAAGAAGGATAATCGGTACCTCATTGCTAGAGGTTGTTTCGTCTGTATGTTTGGCTTCTTTTCAGGTTATAATGGTTATTTACATTGAAAGTAACTATCAGTTCCGAGCCCGCTGCTGATGTTTTGTTATTACGCCAAATTCATTATTAAGAGGTAATTCCTGAAATACAATTATGTGCTTTCTCCATCATTTGACGCTATTTTCTTTTTAAGGCTTTCCTCTTGCTTCAAACTGCTTAATTGTAGCAACATCCATATTACCTGAAGTCATGTTTCTCAGAGGTAATCAATCAAGAATCGTCTCTCTGGTATTTTACAAAAACTATACACGTACATTACATATGCAATACACTACATTTCCATTGTAAAAATATTGATCCTTTAATCATAGATTTATTATTTAAGGATCTAACAATCACCGTAGTATCCTCTCACTTATAAGCACTAATGTTAAAACAATTTGTTAAAAACCTCCTTAATTTAAGAGTTGTTAAATTGTTTTTCTTTTCAAAATGTTTGAAGTTTTAGTTTGGTGTTTTGTTCCCATTCGCAGAATCTGACGAATCGTATTAATTGTTGGAAAAGATTCGCTTAACCTAGCTTCATACACTTTCTGTGGCACAGTAAGGTAAATGTCAGTTTTCGATATTTCCTTAATCCCGCCTCCTTTTAAATTTATACGGATATAAAAATAATACCTCCTCATGTCCCAAAAAGTTGGCAGAACTTGAAAACACAGCTGTACCATATTAGTACCGAAAACTTTGGATTGTAATTTAAATTATGGACTGCTGCTGCTTACCAATAGGAAACGTAGAAGAATATTGTTTGTGTTAGAGTTTCGTAGCCACATAGGGTTTATTTGTAATAATATTCTATAAAATTAATTAAATATTTTAATGTTTTAATAGTATTTAAATAAATAAAATGATCAAAGGGATCTGTAGATACGTACGTGAGGTTTACGAGATTAGAGACCACGTATCAGTTCAGGTTTAATACCATGTTTGAAGTTGTAGTGCATTCTGTTGTCATTTTATATTTTATTTATAATGACGCAATACTAACAAACAGTGAGAACAAAGCCCGCACGCAGGTGTGCAGACAGAACATTATGTACGTAATTCGTTTCGGCGCTAATCACTCGTTTTCCTCAGAAATCTCCACCCACGTCAAGGACCATCCCCAACTTTCACTCACTGACACGTACTACAGAAAATGAATCTGGAAATTCTAATTACAGAAACCCAATTATACTAAGTTGTATGGTAAAATTCCTGAAATTCGTAACTTAGAATTTTTACAAAGATCTCAAATATTTGAAGGAGTTTTGCCTAGGTGAAAAGTTTTCGAATTTGAAAGAAGACATGTTTTCAGCATTCGTTTGGGGCCTTTATGTAACATGTTAGACTACGTGCGTTTTGAAATATGTTATATAATTTGTTTATATACACCCTTAATGTGTGAATTTTATATTATGTAGAAATGTTCGTTTATATTTATTTAAAAGCATTTCGTCCAGCTAATTTGCTCAGGCTGTAGGGAGTCAGTTCATATTCAGAAGGTACACCCTTAGACAAAAAAAAATACATCATCCGCGGATTCTAACAAACGATCGGGGAACTTCGTGAGCGCTCGTAGAAACCGTATTCACATCAACACGTTTTCAGTAATTGTACTGGGTTGTTTGCTAGTTAACGCAGTGCGCTCTCAAGTAACATGAAAGAGATAGCTTGGCTTTGTGTGTTTCCGTGGTCGAGACGTTTAACAGATATCACCTGCGTTCGTAATCTCACGGGTTCGATTCCCGATCTACTTTTTTTAAAACTGACTGTTAGAATAATATTGTTTCATATGTAATTTTATATTAGAGTTTTGCGGCTTTAATGCACACACAAAACACACAAAAACAAATTAAAACCTTCTTCTAATAAATAAATGAGGAAGGAAAATGATATCTTCTAAAATAAAAAAATAAAAAAAAAACAAAATCAATATCGGGTGTATGAACCCTCAGCATCTATTACCGCCCTCAATCTGCGGGACATTGAGATTGTCTTGTGTCTATGTCCTTGTGTGTGCGCTGATCCATTATGAAACTCGATATGATCCAATATAAACAAACATATTAGAGGCTGTTGCTTTTGCGCAGACGTCTGCGCATCACACTGTATTGAATGCAGTACATTGAAAATACCTAGAACAAACCCTGAGTGTGATAAATATAATTGGTTGAATAACGACATTAATATCGATTTAATTCAAATGTGAAAATAAAATGTTGTATTTAATTCATAAAACATTTTAAACCAAATATCAGGAAAAAACTGCATAATTGAGGACGCGAACCTGCGACCTTCATTAACAGAAACAGTGATTGCATGCTTTAACGCTGACCTAACTGGACAGACAGGAGGTCTTCAGTTCATGCCACATAACATAGAAGCTCAGGGACTGCACAATTATGACTAGTTTCTACTTTGAACCCAGCGTTGTGCCGAGTAGGACTTAGAAGAAATCTGCGTTCAAGATATGACTCATTTTCTTTTGTCTAAGGGTGTACCGAGTTCAAATCCGGATGCTCACTACGATAACATATTTCTTTCTATACTTTTTATATACAAGGAGTAACCTGGACTGGAATAGCACCAGGACTTACTTCTTCAAAAATAAACTATCTCATAATGTCAATGATGTTAAAACCAATGAGGAACAGAACAAGAGAATCGCACAACTCACTGACTACATCCAAAAATCCTGGACTCTATATGAACTAGGTATTAAAGAATATAAGAATAAAATTTAAATAAAAATGTTTTCCTTTAATTGCACTAAAAGTTAGAGCAAATGTATTTTATAGGAACCGGGCAATACTTTCCACTGTCAGCGCTTTATTAGTACAATATTTTTTGTCACGACTTTCGGAAACGTTTACAGTAAGTTAAGCAGGTTATACTACGTTTAACAGCGTCAAAAATAATTTTAACATTATTTAAAATAAAACATTTACGAACCTTCCTTACATATAAAATTTACTTGGTTATAATAACTAGTGGTGTAGATTCTGTCACAAATTAATATAGCCAGAATTTCCGATTATGTCCGGACTTTGTTAAATTACTCGACGTTCGCGTCTAATAAGCGGAGTAACGTTGAGTTGACTTTCTTTCTCCCACGTGTGTTTGAAGCAGCTTTAAATTATGATGTCGTAACGTGCCCAATATCTATACATTTTTCTTTTGTTTGGACAAGAATATTATCAGCAACCACGTGTCCTCGTTCCCAAGTGAACAAAGCACTCAGCTTACTAAAGTAAATACCGCACAAATTGACATTGGCAAAGCGATTTTTAGCGAAAGCAGAGCTTGCCTTGAGATACATATGAAGTGCTCTGGAACTCGCTCTGGTTTTTTAATATTGTAATTATCTCTATCTTCATAGCGAAACGTCAAGAGTTTTTACAGAGAGTTTCACAAAATATGATGACAAAATATGCAAGATATATTAATATTTAACTGGGAAAGAATCGTACATTTATTAGCGATTGAAATTATATTCTTAGGCATTTAAACAAAATTTATAATAGTCAGGTTACTGAAGTTATATCAACATTATAGTGTCCACAATTGTAATTAGGTAAAACCAAGTACATTAAAGAAGTATAGATTAGTTCCAAAAAAGAAAAAGAAAATAAAGAGTCGTTCAATAGAATTTTTAAACAACTCTATTACAATATATCTAAACAAAGAAGAGGAGTTCTATAAACAATATCCATCCATAGTAATTCTGCCCGAGGGCAGGTCTTTCACTGCAATCATAGCATTTTCATGCTATGCTTTGCAGCTTTACAAGGGAATTATAGGTCTGGTAGCTTCCCGTTGCTTTCCACACTGGTGATGGATGATGATGATGATGGTCGGATGATTTTCAGGGACCGTTGGGCCCTACTCTTCCTGACATTTGTCCTTCAGGTGAGGAAAAACCCCAAAAAACCTCACCCAGGAGCCTGTCCCGACCGGGAATCGAACCCAGGCCCGCTGCGTGACATGGCAGCACGCTACCTCGAGACCACAGCGGTGGACATAAACAATATATCTTCATGAATTATATGTTAACATCTTCATCCGAGTTAAATAGTAGCCTAGAGGTCAGTTAAGGTTTCCTTTAACTCTTCAAGGGCTGACTAAAGATCTCCTTCCTCGAGGTACATATCTGAGAATTTGTGTAGGTAATGTGCAACTATCAATTCTGTTCACGCGTAAGAGTCGAGTCTGTGTGTAGGTGATCAGCTGTTCATCATGTGATTTCAATTAAATTACAATGAGCAACAAAACATAAACTTTTTTTTTTTGTCTCAGAAAGAACAATATGTGATTCTGATAGTATTTTTTCTCCTGAATTCAAATATGATATCGGAGTTTCTCCATCGCGTAAGGTTTCCGAGAGAACAGGCATATATAATTTCAAACACTTTAATATTTTCTACATTCGTAACTACACTATATTCAAACATTCGGACTCACCTAGAAAGTAAGAAATTACGATTTTCTGCTATATTTCGTCTGTGAAGCATCCCTCTTGATGGTCCAACAATAATCGGCCAGCATATTAGGATTCCATTTGCCTTGATATCTCTTTTCCATAGCTGAAATCTCCTGACGAAAGTGTTCCCCGTGCTCATCACTCACTGCGCCATGATTTCTCGGGAAGATATAATTAGGTTTATTAAAAAACTAATAATTTAAATACATTAATTGAAATTGAAATATGAAATAAAAAAAACTGTGTTCATGGAGAAATTCCGTATACATATTTGAAAACACTATAAAAACTGCATTAAGTACAACTATTGGTACTCATGAGACAAAAATCATGTTGACCAGTGTTATTTGGTGATCTGATAATTTGGCTTACGGTCTAAGAGGCTAAAGCTAACAGACACTCCTCAAAAAATGAACGTCTGCAGTTGTTAGAAATTTAGGTTATTTATTCCGTAGAGCCCAGGTAGATGAGCTAGGGTCTTCCAACAATTTGTAAGCTTAATTTATTTATTTAGTGTATATTTAATTAATTTACTCTAGAGTTCCACTTTAATTCATGAATAAGTTTTGTAAATACCCTTAATAAGTTAATATAAAGAGCATGTCTTACATAATTATATGCACCTTTAACGAATTGTGAATCATACATTTTATTACAGATAATCGATATTGTTGAATGATGTTACATTTTTTCTGTAATAATTACAACGAACTAGTTTTAATTTACCTTTAGCAGTTAACAGAACATGCACATAGAGGTTGATAGCCTACAATAAAAATCCACGTAATTTCTGATATATTCTTCTATTGAACTGGAGAATTCATTATCATAATACATGATTGTATATAAGTGTATAATAGTGGAGATACGAAGAAAACATATCCTTTCAAGATAATGTATGTGTACATAGAGTTATTATAAATATGAAAAAGAAGCATTTCGAACGAAACAAATTTGCTGAATATCTAAATATTAAATTAGAATTTGTAAATATAAATAATTTCACGGAAAAAAGAATATAATTATGTAAAATAACATATCTATGTGAAAAAGTGGGTGGATTCTTATCATTGTTCATTAAAAAGCTCATGAACTATTTACACTGATCCTACACACCTCTGTGGATACACGTTACATACCCTGTCAAAATGATACATAAATAAACCCCATGTATCCGTCGATCCTCCCTGTGGATTATCACCTTGTCGTGGTAGGGAGGCTTAGTACCAATGACCTAGACGTTCATAACCGGGAAGCCTTGGCTTGCGGTTAGATAAGAGGAGAAATAACTAAGAATAATCCGCAACGTGAGAGCAACGACCACACTGGAAGCTGCAAACACGGAAGACCACAACGGCAGACACGGCAGAGATAGAAATATCGGAACGGCGAAAATGGCGGAAGTGGCAACCCAATCTCTGGGGATCAAATAAGAGACCCAGCTCTGGGAAACAAGAGTGAAGTTCTCAACGGCAGAAGGCGGAAGAGGCAACCTTCCTTGGGGGGATAAAACACAAGAAAGCAAGTCCAAAGGCTTTAAGAAGGCAGCCACTCCAAAGGACTAACCCTGCAGTACGTTAGTAAGGTACTCAGGGGACACTTCAAAATACTTACAAGCTCCAAAGATATATCCGGACTGTCCAGCCGATGACGACAAACGCAAAACATAAGGATAAACGTTTTGGAATTCAAGACCAAATTAAAGTAGCAACATGGAATGTTAAGGAATACATCATAAAGAAACCGAACTGGAAAGAGAATTAAAAGAAAGAGGTATAGATATAGCAGTGATAACAGAAACCAAAAAGAAACAAAGAGGAAGTCAAGATCTAAATAACTACATAATGTTTTATAGTGGAGTAGAAATAACAGAAAGAGCTCAAACAGGAGTAGCAATATTAGTAAGCACAAGATTAAGGAAAACAATAACTGCATACGAATGGATAAATCAGAGAATAATGAAAATAAGATGCAAAATACCAAAAGGAAATCTCACTGTAATAGGAATCTACGCACCATAGGAAGGAAGAAAACACGAAACACATAGTTGATCAAACAAACAAAAACGATTACTTAATCATAGCAGGAGATGCAAATGCACGTATAGTGAAAACACCAATTACAAATGTAACGGGAAAAAATGGAGAGGAAACACTAAATTATAATGGGAAAACGTTAATAAATTTCGCATGCTTTAATTAAGAATAACGAACACTTACTCCAGACATAAGGAAATAAATAAATATACAAGAAGTGAGAGAGGATCGTGCTCTATAATAGATTACATTACGGTTAATCAAAAAATGAAAAATCTAGTCAGAGACACAAGAGTCTTGAGAGGAAGCGATATCCATAGTGACCTTTACCTATTGATTAGTAAAATAGATATACAAAAGAAATGGTATAGAAATTGGAATAAAGAATTAAAGAAGAAGGAAGAAAACAAACACAAATTTTATAAAATAAATTTGTTAGAAGAAGAATCGATACAAGATTTATACAAAAGAAGGCTAGAAGATTATACAAATGCGGAAAAGCCAAAAAAGGAAATTGAAGAAGAATGGAATAGTATAAAAGGACTCGTACATAACACAGCAAAATAAGTATTAGGAACAAAGTAAGTAGGAGGTAGAAACAAAGGACTACCAGAAATTGGTAAGAGATAAAAAGGAGGTCTACTTAAAATACTTAAACACCAAGAATGACCAAAACAGAATAGAAAGAACAAGAGCATTAGTAAAACAATATACCAGAAAATTAAATAGAGAACATTGGGAAAGAAACATAGCAGAAATGGAACACAATTTATACGGAAGACAAGACAAAGTATATAGATTTATAAGAAGTATGAATTATGAAGTAAAAGACGAAACAAATCTGCTAACTATACAAGATATAAAATTAGAAAATTATTATAAAGAACTGTGGACGGACAAACAAAATGAAGAAATAACACTCATAGAAACAAACGAACAATATGCAGAAGTAGATGAATTAGAGATGCGGAATAGACAATATAAACATAGAACTGATAAAAAAATACCCCAAAGAATTTTCAAGAAAGATTATTCAAATTCTATAACAAGTGCTGGAAACAAAATACAATACCAGAAGAATGGAAAATTGGAAAAATAATCTCAATATTTAAAAAAAGGCGATACAACAAAGCCAGAAAACCATAGAGGCATAAGCTTACTATGTGTAGCATACAAAATATACGCAAAAATGATCAACCAAAGATTAACAACTATAGTAGATGCAATAATATCAGAAGAGCAGACAGGATTTAGGAAAGGAAGAATCTGCACAGACAACGTATTCACGTTAAAGCAAATAATAGAGAATCGAAGAGAATTCAACTTAGAGACGCACATCCTATTTATATATTATAAGAAGGCCTTTGATAAAGTGTCTAGACCAACATTATGGAGCATATTAAGTGGAAAAGGAATTCCACTACACTTGATAGCAGTAATTAAGAAAATGTATGAGAAAACACAAATACAAATAAATCAAAGGGAACCTATACATATAACAGGAGGAGTTAGACAAGGTTGTCCACTATCAACTACGATTTTTTGCATTTATTTCGACGACATGATAAGATCATGGAAGCAAATGACGACTGGGGGAATTAACTTAGGAAATGTAGTAATAAATACATAGTAATAATGGAAATGGACAGCTAATGACAAACGAGGGAAATTTTGAGGAAGTGGCTGAATTCAAATACCTAGGAACAATAATCACAAATAGGAATGAGATGCACAAAGAAATTAAACATAGGCTCAATTCTGGAAATGCGTGCTATTATGCATTGCAGAGACTCTTGATATCCCAACTCCTTTCAAAAAACGTTAAGCTGAAAATATATAAAACTATTATTCTACCAGTTATATTATATGGGTGCGAAACATGGACTCTTACTTAAGGGAGGAAAGGAGATTACAAGTATTTGAGAATAAAGTACTTAGGAAAATTTTTGGACCAAAGAGAGATGAACAGACAGGTGAATGGAGAAGACTACATAACAATGAACTACATGGTCTTTATAGGAAGCCAGATATAATAAGAACAGTTAAGTCTCGTAGACTGCGATGGGCAGGACATGTTGCACGTATGGGGAATGAAAGACTTGCATGGAAGCTTCTTGTAGGAAAGCCAGAGGGAAAACGCCCAGTTGGTAGACCAAGAATGAGGTGGGAGAATAACATTAACTATGATTTGAGGGAAGTAGATTATACAGGGAATGATTGGAAAGTATTAGCTCAGGATAGGGATATATGGAGAGCGTATGTCCGCGCGGCCATGAACCTACGGGTTCGATAGTGCCAGTGAGTAAGTAAGTAAGTAAGTAAGTAAATGTAGTAATAAAAACAGTAGCATTTCCAGATGACCAGGTTTTAATAGCAAAAACAGAAGACGAACTACAGAGAATGCTATATAAACTAAATGAAATATCAAAAAAATACAACATGGAAATATCCTCTCAAAAATAGAAAACAATGGCCTTCAAGGGTGCTCATCCAGTTCGGACAAAGATAATATTAGAAAATAAACCAATAGAACAAGTAGTAACATATAACTTCCTAGGTTGCGAAATATCATACACAGCAGAAACAGATATAAATAAGAAAATAAACAAGTTTAATTACATAACAGGTACACTAAAAAGAACTTTGGAAAATAAAGCCAGGAAAGAGTCTATAATGAAATTATACAAGATAATGACAGTACCTATTATTACTTATCGATCCGAAACATGGACAGTGACAACACAACAATCTGCCAGGACTCAAGCTGCTGAAATGAGATTCCTCAGACCAATAGCAGGATATCAAAAAACAGACAAAAAACACAACACAGAAATAAGACACTAAAAATAGAGGAATTAAACTCAACAATAGAGAAATACAGAACAAACTGGGAACAGTTGGGAAGGATGACTGAGAAAAGAATACCAAAAGCAGCATACAACTATTCACCACGAGGAAGAAGCAGCTTGGGAAGACCCAGGAAAATATGGAAAGAGCAGCAATTTGGAGCCGGAACAGGCTAGTAAATAAGCCTAAACAGTAAAGAAGAAGAAGAAGAAGTATCCGCCGATATGTAAAAACAAAGGACGAAAAGAACATACCCACACTCAAATATTTAATTTCTTAGGAAATGTTTAAATGTTTATCGCCTAGTTAAGTGATTTTATTTTCTCCGGAATTAATGTTTCAATCGTCCGTTTCAACATCAATGACGAAAACAACACGGGTGCTTTTGATACCTTGATAATTAAGCCTACTATTAAGACCGAAATACTTTCGCATTATTCGTAATTTTCCTTCTAGGACTAATTTTCTTTAACTGTTTAACTCATACTCCAAATAGGAGTTATTGACCAATCACGTTTCAATCAATTTTGCTTTACAACCAATCATAGGCGTGTTTCACCCGATATTTATCATAAGTAATGCCACGAGTGATTTCCAAATTATCGATAAATTCACGACTCACGAAGTGAGGAGTGAATTTATCTAGAGAATTTGGAAATCAAGAGTGGCATTTGTTAGGACTATTTAACGAATAAAATTAAGCTGTTTACTCACAAATCATTATTTAACTATAGTTATTTTAAAATATTTATATATTTAATGTAAACGGCGATGTTTGAAAACAAATGAGAAACGATAGGTACGCTTCTACTGCTTCTTTTGTTTATCACTGCAACCAGATCATACTATTTATTGCCAAAGGAACGCAATATTGTAAGAATGCTCTCTAGTGGAGAAAAAATGAAACACATCAATCTGTATATTAATTCATTTTTGATGTCGTATGATGTAAATATGACAATTATATTTTTCTCGATTATTACCTGGGAAAAAATACATTTAAGAAAGTGCAAACAGTGGTTTCTTTTTTGGTGGTATAATCAATTGCTACAAATGTTGACATGTAAGCACTATTATATACAATCTGGTAGCCGTATTTGTTATAGGCTCAGTCACTGCAAAATAACGGTCAGACCTGTTCAGAATATTAAAAAGGAGGAGCTTTGTTTAATATATGATAATCCTAACACTGATAAATATTTCGTGAAACACGACTCTGATTGGTTGTAAAACAGAAATCATTGAAACGTGATTGGTCATTGACTCCCATTTGGGGCATGAGTTAAATAGTCAATTAAAGAAAGCTCTTCCTTTTTAGTATTGTGAATAGGTCATAGCATTATTTTGCAGTGATTGACTCTCTAACAAATTCGTTGAATATAGCAATTTATATATTAAGATTTAAGAATCATGGAATGCATGTAGCTTCCAGATTGTATATATATATATAATATATATATTATATATATAATGCACGAATGTATCCAGATAACGCTTGCGAGATAAAATAGAAAAAAAATGTAGCAATTGATTATACCACAATAAAAAGGAAACACTGTTTGCACTTCGTTAAACGTATTAATTTCCAGGCATTCATGTTCCAGAAAATATAATTGACACATTTACATCATAGGATATGAGCAATTAATTAGTAGCCTATAATCTTGGTTATAAGCAGTTTGATGTGATAAATTTTTTCTCCATTCTTACAATATTGCGATTCTTTGACAATAAATAATATGATCTGATTGCAGTGATGAACAAATGAAATATAATAAACGTTTCTCATTTGTTTTCAAATATCGCCGTTTACATTAAATATATAAATATTATAAAATAACTATATATAATTAATGATCAATTGAGTTGGTGTTAACTTGATGAAAATCCATATTTATTAATTAAATAAAAATGAAACGTAGTTTTATATTTATTTAATTAATATTTAATTAATCTTTTATGAGTAAACAGCTTAATGTTATTCGTTACGTAGTCCTAACAAATGCCAGTCTTGATTTACAAATTCTCTAGATATATTCACTCGTCACTTCATGACATCGTGAATTTATCGATAATTTGGAAATCGCTCGTGGCACTACTTATGATAATATGCATCAATGTATTTGATCCGACAGCAACAAATTCTGTCCAGAAGCTTATTGTCTCTATAATTTGTATTATATTTTATTTAATATATATTTTTTAATTTTGGGATGTTTTCCTATTTTTACTATGTACCGGTATGTGTTTTCACACTAATTGTACACATTTGTATAAAATAATAATGGATTTTGTGCCTGAAAATTTTGAGTAAAGCTCATGAAGATAGTTTCTTTGATTGCGCTTTTTTTTCAGTCTTCTCTAGTCTTAGAGAAAGTGATTAATATCAGGCTGTCACAAACATGAATTTATTTAATTTTTTTTTATACTTACAACGTCCAACAAATCAACACGGATGCTCTCAAGTTTTCATTACACCGAATGCTGCCACAAATCGCTCTTTCATTGTATTTATTACAGGAAGACTACTGGGTGTTTTTATAATTTCAATATTAATTCTATGACTGTTGAGAGAATGTGCTGTCTACTAATTTCAATCCCACCACAGCGTCTGTTCCAAGAACAGAATAATACTTGGCCTAAAAATACCACACCTGTATGAGAGAGGTGTTTACTCCTGCATGATATATATTATAAATGGAAAAGAAGATACGGTTTTATGAAGAATATTTGACACTGCTATATTTTATTTTAGTGAAATAAATAAACCGTGGTTACATCGTCTCCTAGACGACTGGCTCCAGTTCTGTTTGATATAGGATAAAACCAATATCGCTGCCAACACGTTCCTGGAAATGATGTTGTGCACTACATATTTCCATTTAACCAAAAAGGAATTTGTTTGATTCCATTCTTAGATAATTCTAAAAACTGTGACTTTTAAGAATTCTAACATTCATATTGATCTGATTAGATTCTATATACATGCATAGGCCTGCTGTTTATTAAACAGAAGTCTTGATTTTGCGGGCAACACGCCTATGAAAATTACAATTTTCCAAAATTGAGTACCTGAGTCTAGAGCACGATACGTCTATTTTTTAAATTAAGATACAGGTCCAAAATAAATTAATTTTGTCCTTCCGGTGCCTACAAAGATACTAAAATATGTATGGATTTTACATTTTGTGGAGCAAAAATAACTTTTTTTTCAAATTTTGATTTGATTTATTCAAATTTTCCACCGTTGTGGTCTCGAGGTAGCGTGCTGTCTGGTCATGTAGCGGGCCCGTGTTCGATCTCAGGTCGGGACAGTTTTTTCTTGGTGAGGTTTTTATCGGGTTTTTCCTCGCCTGCAAGACAAATGTCAGGAAAACTTTAAGGCCCAAACGGTCCCCGAAATCATATGGCCATCATTATCATCATTATCCTTCACCGATGTGGAAAGCAATGGGAAGCTACCACACCTACAATTCCCTAGTTAAGCTGCAAAGCTATGATTGCAGTGAAGGACCTACCCTCGGACAGAATTACTATGGATGGATGGATGGATATTCAAATTTATCAGAAATGAGTTTTTTAACAATGCGAAATTGGCGTACAATGCACTTTTTATTTAAAGAAGATTGTACTAAATTTGTCAGAGTCACTCGCGATGGCGTCGTGGCTACCATACACTTCTCTAATTCCCAGGTTCGTGAGGTCAAACCTAGATGCAATCGATGAGTTTTCAGATCGAAAAATGTCGAATGTGGGTTCGTTGGGAAGAGAACTAGAACCGTTGGTCTGATGCCGTAGATTTACAGCACGTTGAATAACTTTAAGTAAAAAATATACCTCCGCGCAAATGTTTTCTCTCCTTTCACGTCCAGATGTCAATTGCGTCGTTATTGGCCGTAGATGTAAAATGGAACAACAATGGTTCTTAGTATAAGGGTTAATGGTGAGAAGGGGATTTGTTGGGCGCCAGGATAATGAAAGGATTCCTCTTTAGTTGAGGAATTTGGGTAGCTCAGTGGGTTACGGTTGGATGAGATGCTCTTGGTCCCGGGATACGCAAGGATTGTGCGGACACGATTATGTTTCGTTGTTTAAGAAATGATGACAGAGATGTAGATTTAATTCAACTTTAATGATTTCTTTCACGTCACACAATTTCGCAGACAATTACAATCGACACGTAATGTTCGGCAGTTATCACGTGGTTACTTTTATGCTGAGGAGGCTTAACTTAAAGTGAATTAATTAATAACACCGCACTATACTGGTATATAATATCACTCGTTTCTGTAAGTTAAGATAGTTATTAATTCAGCATTGTATATTTCAGTTATGCGAATCATTGTGCTTTCTTACTAAGTCCATTAACAAGGGACTCTACTGCCCTTAACCGATAGGCAACGAATATATGAACCCGTGGTAGCACTTACAAGTAATGATGAACACTAGTGACTATAAATATATGTGCTGATCTTGGTACCGCAAAAAAGTGAACTATTCGTGCCTAGGTGGCAACACAATAATTAATTTTAGTCTGCAGTTCTAGTAATAAGGTGAATTCTGACTCCCAGTCATCATAATTTGTCACCATGTGATCACGATACAATACATATACCCATTGGCGCACTTGTCTGTAATTTTGGGAGTCGTAGGGTTCTGGACCATTTGGTTCGTTGTGGCGTCAACAAGTTCTTAGTCACTCCTTCTATGAGATTTGATACAGAAAGGACATAAGTTTATGAAGCCTCGAATCAGGGAATCCCGTCTAATTTATTTTCTAATTAAGTTTAGGGCCCCCATTTGGGTTCTAAGTCTGATTAGGTTATATGGCCTCTTTCATGTCTATTTTATTTTTTACATCTTTTTAAAAACACTTGTGTGTTGAGTTTTGGTATAGAAATACTAACGTCAAGTCGGAAGGATTTGCAATGTTAAGAATATGCTCCACAAAGAATCGCTAGTTAAGCTGTGGAAATAATAGATTTTTAGAGTTTCTGAATCCTTTATGTGAGCTGTGAAGGGAGTTCAGCTACCTGAATGCTTCCGTAGTTAATAAGTATTTATTTATTTCTTATCATAAGTAATGCAATGAGCGATTTCCAAATTATCGATAAATTCACGACTCACGAAGTGAGGAGCGAATTTATCTAGAGAATTTCAAAATCAAGAGTGGCATTTGTTAGGACTATTTAACGAATAAAATTAAGCTGTTTACTCACAAATCATTATTCAACTATAGTTATTTTAAAATATTTATATATTTAATGTAAACGGCGATGTTTGAAAACAAATGTGAAACGAGTGGTACGCTTCATTTGCTTCTTTTGTTCTCACTGCAACCAGATCTTATTATTTATTGCCAAAGGATCGCAATGTTGTAAGAATGCACCCTAGCGGAGAAATTTATAACCAACCTAATAGGTATTAATTAATTTCTGATGTCCTATGATGTAAATATGTCAATTATATTTTTCTTCAACGTCATTTCCTGGAAAGTAATTCGTTTAAGAAAGTGCAAACAGTGTTTTTTTTG
Source organism: Diploptera punctata (assembly GCA_030220185.1). Classification (NCBI taxonomy): domain Eukaryota; kingdom Metazoa; phylum Arthropoda; class Insecta; order Blattodea; family Blaberidae; genus Diploptera; species Diploptera punctata. The sequence continues at coordinate 854,170 of JASPKZ010000440.1, read as the reverse complement.
TGGTATAATCAATTGTTACAAATGTTTTTATATTATCTCTGGCATCGCTTTCTGTTGACATTCATGCACTATATATATACAATCTGTTAGCCGTATTTCTTAGGGTCAGTCACTGCAAAGTAATGTTATTGCCTATTCATAATGTTAAAATGGAGGTGCTTTCTTTATTATGATAAACTTTAGTAGGTAAATTTTAGGCGAAACACGACTGTGATTGGTTCTAATTAAAAAATTATTGAAATGTGATTGGTCATTGACTCCCATTTGGGGCATGAGTTAAATAGTCACATTAATTTCTCCCAATCGTCTAATTTGCAAATGATAATTATATTATTGGATTCTACATGTTTTTCGGTTAAAATGAATCTACACAATATGTAGGTCCGATGATTACTTCGTTTACTTAATTAATTGTTTATACATTTATTTCCTATCTCCCGATTTATTAATTATTCGGTTGCTCCTTTTAAAGGAGGCTGATTGAATGACTGGGAGCAAAAAGGGCGTCTTAAATAATCGTACACAAATTGAAATTTCTAGCAGAAGAAATATATATGATTTACATCACGACAACATAAAGTTTTTTTTCCACTCATTTTCATAATGCGCACATGTACTTCTATTTATTCTCCTGCTAATGTTTGAGATGTTTCTATTCTAACATTTTTACGTTTAAATTGAAATCATGACAACGTACTGGTAGTGACATGTAGATAACTGAAATTTAATTGTCGTCAATGAATAGGCATTCTGTAAAGTTTTCAATTTACACTCTAGTGGTTAAGTTACACATAGGCTTAATCGTGGAAATACATGCTATTACGAGTATACATTACAGAGACTCTTGTCTTCCCAACTCCTTTCAAATTATATAAAACTGTTATTCTCCCAGTTATATTGTAAAAAAAGTAAAGTGATCCCACAACAGACCCGGAGGCCCTTGGGGTAGTAGGAGGTTAAGGCTCCCACTTTTTCTAGACAATCGGCACTTTATGTCAGCCGGGTTGTCAGCCCTGCGTGACGGCCGCCTTTACCCCCAGAACAAGCATCTGGTACTCATTTCCGTTAGAGGCTGAGTCGACCCCAGGGCCGTAGTGCCGCCAGAGGGTTGTTATATTGTACGAGATGCAAAACATGGATATTTAAGGTAGGAAAGAAGATTCCGAGTATTTGAGAATAAAGACCTTAGAACAATGTTTGGACCAAGAAAAGATGAGCACTAGATGAATAGAGAAAACTTCATAACAATGAGCTGCATGGTTTTATAAGAAGCCAGATATAATAAGAACAGTTAAGTTTCCTACACTGCGATGGGCAGGACATGTGGTACGAAACGAAAATGAAAAGGGTGAATTGAAGTTTCTTGTAGGAAAACCAGGGAATGAGATGGGAGAATAATAATAACCATCATTTGAGGAAGTAGATTATACAGGGATGATTGATTACATTAGCTCAGGATAGGGATGTATGGAGAGCTTATATCCGCGAGGCTATGGAACTACGGGTTCGATAGAATCGGTGAGCTAGTTAGTTAATTGGTTAGGTTCAGTATGGGGCAATAGAGGAGATCAGGGGAACATGTTTTTATGGAAAAAAAATACTATGGATTGTTTCCCTCCAGGAAAGTAACTTAAAAAGTGTGTCTAATCTATAACTAACATTTCCCCGAAAGGTAAGCTGAATTTTCAGATTGCAAAGATTATTAAATTTCTATGCCAAGGCATAATCTTCGTAAAGCGATTGTCTAATGTGTATGAAATGACAATAATTGTAGGTGCAATTACACTAGCTATTTTCTAGTATTATCAGAGATTTGTGAGACAGTGCTATAATTCCATACAGGATGCTTTAACATCGGAAGTTCTAGCAACAGGTAAGTAAGTTTTATGTAACATTATATTAGCGAAAAACCGCAACCTGACATCAAAATGTGCAAGGTCATATTGGATATGTTTTACGTTCTTTCCCTCTGGTGGTGGGAAGAAGAAACTAACGATTTAATAACTCTCCTCGAGAACTTCAAAATTTATCGTGAGCCATCCAACGTTCAATATAACAATCGGATACTAGCTGAGAATGATGAAGTTCACCGAAAGATAATGAGTTGAGGTACTTTTTTTCGATTCAAACTCATAATAAATCACCTTGATAGTATTATTTTCTTCAAATGTAAATAATAATAATATGATGATGATTATTATTATTATTATTATTATTATTATTATTATTATCATCATCCGGTATGACAGCTGCCGCCGTCACCCGGAAATCAAACGCCATTCCTCTATGTCCATACATTGATCTTCCTCCAATCCTCTGATAATCATTGCTGCTTCTTCTATCCAGGTTTTCTTTGGTCTTCCTTTCTTCCTCCTTTCCATTGGGATCCATTCCATAATAAATTTAGGCAAACTCTGCTCTGGCATTCTTTTGACATCTAATCTTCTCTTTTCAATAGTGTCTATGATGTCCGGCTCCTCTTGTACACCCATAATTTCCCTTATTTATTCATTCTGTAGACTATTCTATACATTCTAGATTTTTCAACTGATATTCCTAAAACATCCATTTCTGTACTTGAAATTCTTTTCATTTCCCTAGTAAGAATTTGCCATACTTCGGTACCATATGTTAAAATGCTCTGAACTATGGTTTGATATATTTTTTATTTTCTATTTTTTGTAATAATTTAGCTCTACCAAACATAGTTTAAAGCATTTATTGCTTGTTTTGTTTGTGAGATTCTTTAATATTCACTGTGTTATCACCTGAATGATCTTATTTTGTTCCTAAATAAGTTCATTCAATAATAGATTGTAGTTCTTCTTCATTGCTGAATTAATAATAATAATAATAATAATAATAATAATAATAATAATAATAATTATTATTATTATTATTATTATTATTATTATTATTATTATTATTACTATCATTATTATCATGACTATTATAAAATGTATAATTGTCTAAACTGTTAGCATATTAATAATTCCAAAATATTATAATTTTTATCACATGCAGTTTACAATTATCTCTCTCTCTCTCTCTCTCTCTCTCTCTCTCTCTCTCTCTCTCTCTCTCTCTCTCTCTCTCTCTCTCTCTCTCTCTCTTGCTCTCTCCCTCTCTCTCTCTTATAATCATATAATTGGTTCAGCTATTAATTATATCGCAGTAACGCAGTAACAAATATTGCATATTATAATAACTGTTATTCATTTATTTTACTACTTTGTAGGTAACAAACTTATTCCAACTTCATATGTATTTGTACTAAAGAAGTTATATTTTCTAGAATTGCGTAACTAAAGTTGTAAAATAACTTGTATTTAACACTAGGTTATTAAAAATAAGATAGTTGTTATGACCAGAAGGTTGTTGACGTAAACGAGCAGATAAAATCTTTACAAGTTAATTCTAAGCTGAGCATGTGTAGACAACCTGCTGTGCCTGTGAGCTACATCTCATCCTGTCTGACACGTGCTCCAGACAGCGAGTTAGTGGGAGTTGCATATATCAATTTATGTACAATGCCAAGATGAGATTAATAAGATTTCACCAAGCTTCCAGCAACAATCTTATTTACTCATTAATAGACTTGTGTAGTTTCAAAAACAGCTACATCCATTTTGGCCATATTTATAAAAGAGATAAAAAACTAATTTTACTTTATGTTTTTCTAACAACAATTTCCTTACTTTGGCACCTTACAGCAATAATGCACATAAACATCATCTGAACATTTTAACTTTCTAACTTCCTATTTTTTGTGGTGAACATGTTTTTATTTGGATACAGCTGACTTCGCTACAAAATTATTTACTTAGATTGTTTTAATACTCATCATGTTGGACGTAGCTTGTCTTAGAAAAAAACATAATATTGAACTAAGACAAATTATTATTTTTATTTATAATGAATAATACAAAATATTATATTTTTGTTGACATTAAAATGTAATATGAACAATACCAAACTTAATCTTCTTGTAAACCCATGTTTTCCTTTACAGAGATTTAGGCGCTCCACCCCCCTACAGGGATGAATTTGAACCATACTAATTTAGTTACACTTGTTTTCGTATAGATGTCATTTGAGTGGTCCGTGATCAGCGTTTCGCCTCATACTGACATCTAGGCCGACAAATTTTGCTTAGCGGCCTTTTCATTCAGGCTTAAGGATCTTTTACGAGCCTGAAAATCTTCAGACTCGGGACCCACGGCTTGAAGCCCCTCCCGGAGGACTTGCTCCTTGGATTTTTCCATCCTAAAATATCCATCGACCCCGGCCGGGTTTGAACCCGCGACCCTCGGGATCAGAGGCAAGGAGCATAGCCACTAGTCGACCGCGGCCGATTACCAAACTTAATACAAATATGAAAAGCTAAAATGTAGGTAACCTTTGTTTTGCTTCGATTCTAGCCATGGTTTGCCATAATAGGCTATATAAAATATAAAAAATTGACGCACATAAATGTGTGCATATCATGAATGGTCTTCTTATTCGCACAGTTATGTTAGAAGTAATGAAATAAGTTTTTGAATGTTGATAACCTTTTTTCAAAACATATTTCTCTCTCTATCTACCTCACATTAGAAGACATATGTGCCGTTTTGTGCTCTTGAGTGACTTCTCCTGCCGTACAGTATTTAGTGGTCATGATACTTTTTTTAGTTCCTGTTACTAAAATCTTTGATGATAAATATCCCGAAAGTTCTACTGCAGACTAGGAATTGAGTTATGTTTTCTTTTAATTGATATGCCTGATTTATACTATTTTTTTTAACTTTCAATGAATTACTAATTATAAAATAACCAAGACTACAGTTGCTCCCTAACTGTCACGTATGTGAATGAACACTAAACTAAATTACATAATGGTGAAATCGAGGAAGGTATAATATAGTTTCTGATATAAATGGTAACCGACGATATGTCATTCCGCCTCCCTTAATTACGAAAATTGCTATAATAATGATTATAAATTGAACTGATGTTACAGTCTGATAACCGACTCAATATTGTTTTGGAACTACTCTAAATTTGTAGGAGTTGAAGTGAATCAATCTTCTTTGCATAGACCGTATACAGACCTGTGTCAAAATACGCGTTATGCAATGAAACTTTGTCGTGTGACAGGACTTACTGTAGAAATAATTAAATTAGCAGTACAATTATCTTCGTTACTTCATTGTGGCACCCTGGCTAAAAGTAAGTATTATTACAGGGAAAAATGTGACGAAGAAATGGACTTGAAGTTATCTGACGGAGGTGAAAGGGAGTGGCGTTTCCTTCCACATCGGGGAAACTGTATATGATGATGCAGAAAACACAATTCCCTATTTTTTATGCATTTGTTTTTGTAAAGAAACATATATTATAGAGGAATTTTACTCTCTGTATTTCCTTATTCATCGTAAAGTTTGTGGTAATTTTATTACAATTACGAAGCGAAGCTGTAACATACATATTACATGTTTATAAGATGGATTATTTATTTAGGCATGTTCTAGTTTATAGTAATCTAATATATAAAAATGAATGTTTGTTTATTTATTGGTTTGTTTGTTTGTTCGTACTTTATACGCGGCCATACCGGTGATCCGATTGTGATGGGACTTTTTGCAAAATGTTCAGGAGATTCCCTGGATGAACATAGGCTATAAGATAGTTGTGATACTCAACTCCTACACCCCTAAAATTCGTCCTTTGTAGTGGAAAACGTGAAAAAGTAGCTCTTTGGACGCTTACATGGCTTTCGCTGCTAAACCATAACAAATACACAAAATTAATGTACAGAGAATTTAATTTCTCAAAACGCTATACAAAAACGTCCGTGACAGCATAGGCTATATTTATCTCTTACGGATACCTCACAATAACCATTTTTGTCTTTCATTGATGCCATGAAGATCGAGACAAGTACGTAGATTCCTTGCAAGCATAGCAGCACATGGCGAGTATTCTTTTACGGATAACTCACAGTAACGAATTTTGTCTTTTGTCTCATTTATGCCAAGAAGATCGGGATAAGTAGATTCCAGGGCAACACCGAGTAAATAGTACGGGAATCTTAAAATAATTATGATATACATTTATAATTATATTTCATCTTACATATTTTTTCATCTTACATATTCAACTAATCATAAGAAGTACATTATTTTTGTCACTTTCGCCGAATGTACAGGAAAACGCTCACTGTGTTTACAAAGAGACCTAAAACACGTCTGGGGAAAATAATCGTATATACTCAACCTAGGATTTAAGGAGAGATCAGGGCTTGCTTGGTTTAGGTTAGGGGCATGGAAATTTCTAAAAATTAGCGACGATCACGATATGCGAATATGTCCAATGTGCGGGAACTTTGAAGATGAGATACATATATTAGGAAAATGTAATGATTTAGAATATTGGAGACGTCAGTTATTACCGGAACGATTTCTAAATTCAAATCGGGAAAGATTGGCATGCTACGAGTTATTGGTAAATCCAGAAAATTGGATAAACCTCGGTAAATTTCTGGACAAAACGTGGAAAATAAGGACACCACTCATTCATGAATAAATATATGTTATCAAAATGCAATACCATTAATTATTAACAATTATATATAAATTAATTAGTGTATAATGATATTGTGTTATGATTTAATTCTAATATTAATGTGTTTTCTTTATGTAATTGTAATGTTAATATTTTTTAGTGTATAATGCTATTGTGTTATTATTTAATTGTAATATTATTGTGTTTTCTTTATGTAATTGTAATGTTATTGCTGTTTTTGTTGTTAAAATAATCTTCTTCTTCTTCCTTCCAAGTATTAGGCCAAGGCCTGTTACGATCCTATAGAAAATTTTCCCTCCAGTGTTTCATAGGACGGCCCAGTGATCTTCGTCCTCTTGGTATATAATTATAAACAGCTTTGGGGATCCGATTTGAACTCATTCTTTCAAGATGGTGTTTCCAATTTAGTTGGTACTGTTTAATATATTCCAAAATTGGCGTAGTCTTCAATTCTTTTAAGATATCGGTGTTCCTTTTCCGATCCCATCTGGTGTAACCCGCTGTTCTGCGCATGAATCTCATTTCACAAGCCGTTATTCTGCTTTCATGTTGTTTTTTAGTGTCCATGCTTCACTACCATAGGTCAACACTGGTCTAGCCGAAGTGTTATATAAACGTAATCTGGTGTTTTTTTGTACAAGGGATGGTTTCATAACTTGATTAATAATTCCTAAACTTTTATTATAACTAGTAACTTTTTCAGGGATATCCTTTTCATCCCAGATAGAGAGATAATATCCAAGATATTTAAATTGATTAGATCTCTCTAAAATTTTATTCTGGAGACAGATTTTACTTTGTATGGGGTCCTTCCCATGAAATGCCATAATTTTAGTTTTGTTAATTGATATTTCCATATTAAATTTGGCACCTATTTTTTGTAAATTATAAATTGATCGTTGCAAATCATTTTCGGAAAGTGCCAGAAGAGCTAAATCGTCTGCAAAAAGAATAGCATCGAGTTTGAGGTTCCTATTGATGGGTATATATCCTCGTTGTGTTTTCCTCCATTCATTTATTAATTTATTCATGTATATAATGAAAAGCACCGGTGAAAGTCCACATCCCTGTCTTACTCCAGTGTTGATCTTTTCCCAAGAAGATAATTTGCCATCTTGTTTAACAGATATTTCATTATCTTTATAGATGTTGAAGATATTAGTAATATATTGTTGTGGAACGTTATCATCAGCTAAAATTTGTAGTAATATATTTCTGTCTACTTTGTCAAAAGCCTTTATGAAGTCAACGAAGGCGATATGAGTTTCTATATTGAATTCCTTGTGCTTTTCTAATAGTAGTTTTAGAGTAAAGAATCCATCTGTACAAGATCTACCCTTTCTGAATCCATTCTGCTCTTCTCCAATTATATTTTCATAAATTTTTCTCAATTTATTCTTAACTATATTAGTATAAATTTTATATCCAGAGTTCAACAAGCTAATTCCACGATAGTTATCTTTGATTTGGCGACTTCCTTTTTTGAAGATTGGTATTACAATGGATTTGTTCCAGCTTTGTGGTGGTTCTTGTCCTTCCCATATCATATTAAGGAGAATAAGAAATCTGTCTAAAAAATTTTTAGTTGAAAATGTAAATAATTCTTGATTAATGTGGTCTTCTCCGGGAGCTTTGTTACTTTTTAATGATTTAACATCAGTTAATTCATCTATAGAAATTTGTTCCAAAGCAGTGCTATTAGAGATTGGTGTTTGTAATAAATCATCCTTTTGTGTCCATAAATGATGAAAGTAGTTAAGCCAAGACTCTTTAGACATACAATTTAAATGTGCATTTTCTCTTGAATCATTATTTAATTTTTTTTTAAAACTTTATATATTTTTGGTTGAGGCTTAGTGATATCATTTTCCAAAAATGAGACAAATTGTTCCCAGCTTTGTCTATGTTTTTTGCGAACTTCAATTTTAGCTATACGTAATACATTTTTCTTTTCACTTATTGAACTATACATAAAACGCATTAATTTTCGTACTTCAGCTCATTTATGTCAAGAAGATCGGGATAAGTAGATTCCCGGGCAATGCCTGTTAATCAGCAATGGGTATCTAAAAATATAAATTTATAATTAATGTTTATTTTACTTATTCAACTAAACGTAAAAGTACATTAATATTTTCGTTTATTTAGGCGTAGCAGCGCACGCCGGGTATTAGCTAGTTAACGATAAAGCTATTGTAAATGGCTGGTTTTGTAATAAATAATGTTGCTTACGTTTTAAGGCCTTCATTGCCTTCACAGCTTTTTTTAAATCCCTTGGTTCTGCCACCATCTTCATCATGTAATATAATTCTCTAATTCTGTTCAATATGCAGCAGCATTCTCTTCCTTTGTCTTTTTCGCCATTTATATCCAATTACATAATTCACCTTCATCACCTCCTTCATCGGTCTTGCTTCACTGACTCAAGATCCACGTTCTCCCCTTAGAATTCGTTTTAAGACTTTATATTGACGTAGCTTCCTCAAATTTCCCCCTTCGATCTGTTTTAGTTTTTATCGTCCTTCAAATTATGTCACTATAACCACTTTCTGAATACGAACCATGCACCTCAACTAGCTCCCATAATATTAGAGAAGGAGGTAGGAATAATAGGATACCGATATGAGATACCAATATTTTGGTTATTATAGGGTATTTCGAAAGCTTCGTAAGTCTATATCCTTTAGCTTAATTTTTTTTATAAAACATATATTTGTAAATAGCATTGTATATATCTTACTTGTAGTCTAATAAAGTCCTATTACTACTAGCTTACTTATTGCAGGCTTTATATTAACTTGACCTGTATCTATCTATGTAACTGAAAATTTAACGCGATTTTCGCCCAATTAAAATCATTGAATCGACTTGAAACTTTGTATACTTGTAAAAGACCCGTGACTATACAATAATTTCATATTTTGTTTCTAAAATCATGGCCAGAATCATCACAAAATCAAAAAAAGTGTCTTTGTAGCTATGTAACGGAATTTTCGAACACGGGTTTCACCCATTTAGAAACATTGAATCGACTTGAAACTTTGTATACGTGTAAAGGACCCGTGACTATACAATAAATTCATATTTATCTTCTAAAATCCTGGCCAGAATCATCAGAAAATCAAAAAAAATTAAAACTGGTATAATAGGTTGCGGACTTGTCGACTTTTTAGTCAATCGTTGTAACAGCTCAGATGGCAGAGCGGAGAACTCAAATGGTATATAATTTCAGTAATCCATAGGTCGCTGGTTCAAATCCGGCTGGGAGGTTTTTTTAGAAGAGTATTACTTTTAGCTCATACTACAATAGTAGCCCATCGAATTTTTATCTTATTCTGTAAAATATTAAAACTAAAAAAATAAAAAATAAATAATAGTTTTAAAAAACTAAAAAAACCGAACTAAAAAATTGAAAAATAATTTTAATTTCCAACACGCTTGGGATAAATAATTTTATCATCAAAAGCGTGGGGTACTTTTTATGATTTTTACATTTTCTTCTTAGAGACTTTACTTTTACCAATATCTGTTTATTAGCAAATATATTAACTGGTAAACAGCACCCCACGCTTTTGATGGTAAAATTATTTATCCCAAGCGTGTTGGAAATTAAAATTATTTTTTCAATTTTTTAGTTCGGGTTTCTAATAAAGCGTGTTTTCTTAGTTTTTTAAAACTATTATTTATTTTTATAAACGCCGTTGCCATTTCGTTAACGATAGTTGTGCTCCATGACTGTTTGTAGATTGCCGAGCAGTTATATGTTTTTTCGCAGTGATGTTGAAGTGTGATTTATATATATGTACTTCGTAATTTGGAAGAAATAGGCAAGCTGGAATATGTTTCATTAATTACAGATTTTGATTCTTTGTGTCCCTTATACTGATGTAAACTGCAATGGAGAAATGGTAGTGATATTACTATCACCTGAATACACGAGTAATTTACATGATTTCAGTGACGTGAAAGACACAATTTAAGTAAAGAAAATAAATGTCCAAGGAATAATTACTACAGGGAAGAAGAAGTAATAAAGGCTTCTAAAAGAATTAATGCAACCAATCATTAAATGCACATATATCGATGTACACTTCCATGTTTGTATACATCTTTACACTGTATTTAGTTTAATTTTATATAGTTTTAATGTAAGTTTATTTTCTACTAGTTTACTATAAGTCGGTTCTTGTTACCGGTATTTCAGATTCAAACTAAGCTTAGATCGTCAGAGATTTTAAGACTTAAAAGTCCCGAATGTCACTTCCTTTGGAATGTAATTTACAGAACGAAAATTAACATCAAATTTGCATTAAGAGGTCTCTGTTAAATTTTGTTAGCCCTTTGACGTCCTGATTTGAATTGTCAGTTTGAAGACTTCACATAAAATACTACATAGCACAATCATCTTATTAATTCGTGTCAGAGAGATCATATGCTATGTACCTGATCGCAATTAACATTTTAATTAATATTTCTAGCAATATGTCTTCTATTTGCAAATCAGAATTAATTTCTAAGAATTAATGAGATTTAAATTATTAAAATGAAATCACGTTAAAGAAGTATATAAACATATTGTTGTAAATATATCACTCAATTAATGTAAGTCTCACCGTTTACATGAGAGGCTTTAAAATAAACTCTGAGTTCCTCATCTTCGAACACTAAATGAAGTCAGAATTCTCCAGGTGTTCTCTCGTAATTCTGTCGTAAAATATTCTGCTTCCATTCTCATTCATCAGCTCTGCAGAGAAATTTGTGTGGGCTAATAATTTAACAAGCGCTCAGTGCGAAGTCTAATGGAGTCGGGTTGACCTACATTTCACCACCAACTGAACTTTGGTTCCACTCTATTGCACAACTTCTGTGAAAACATTTTTTTCAATTTTGCTTTACGTTCTTGTAAGTGCTGATGATTTTAACTTTCAGGAACTGATAATATTTCAGGTGATATTGTCCACACACTCTACAACGTTATCAAAAAATAGCCAGTCCTTATGTCCAGTTAAATGATAGTCTGTTGTGAAGGGGACGAAAGTAACTCTATGAGAGGTGTGGGTGAAGAACTTGACAACCCACACAACGTTCTTACTGAGACTAATTAACTCATGCTCCAAATGGGAGTCAATGACCAATCACGTTTCAATGATTTTTTTACAACCAATCATAGTCGTGTTTCGCCTAGAATTTACCAACTAAAATTTATCATAATAAAGGAAGCACCTCATTTTTAACATTCTGAATAGGTCATAGCATTATTTTGCAGTGACTGACTCACTAAGAAATACGGCTACCAGATTGTATATATATATATATATATATATATATATATATATATATAGTGCATGAATGTCAACACAGAGCGCATGCGGGAGTTAATATAAAAACATTTGTAGCAATTGATTATACCACCATAAAAAAATAAACCACTGTTTGCACTTTCTTAAATGTATTTTTTCCCAGGTAATAATCCAGAAAATATAATTGTCATAGGACATCAGAAATGAATTGATACACAGTTTGATGTGTTTCATTTTTTCTCCACTAGAGTGCATTCTTACAATATTGCGTTCCTTTGGCAATAAATAATATGATCTGGTTGCAGTGATGAACAAAAGAAGCAAATGCAGCGTACCAATCGTTTCTCATTTGTTTTCAAACATCGCCGTTTACATTAAATATATAAATATTTTAAAATAACTACATATAAATAATGATTTGTGAGTAAACACCTCAGTTTTATTCGTTAAATAGTCCTAACAAATGCCACTCTTGATTTCCAAATTCTCTGAATAAATTTGAAATCATTTATGGTATTACTTATGAAAATTGAGGTTAAAGTACGATATGTATGTTGTAGATTTTTTCAATTTTTTTTTTTGATATTATGACTTATTCAATTCAGATTTATACATACATTACATATTATTTACATAAATAACATGGTATTATAGTTTGAGGCAATCATTTTATATTTTATCATTTTATGTGTTATATCAACTTTCCGTACATGTGTCTTACACCTTAGTGAAGTGGAAAATTGTCAAGTATTTTTCATGAAATTAAAGACAATTATGGAATATCAACATAGTCAATAACTCTGTCATCTATTAGAATTTAACAATGCAGTGTGTCCACAAATTCCTGCTACCAAAACAATGTAACGTAGCTCGTGAACTATTTGAGATAAAGACATGCAGTTTTTGCAATGTGTTTTACATTTCTCACCGTTTTGTGTACATTTTTTGCACATTGTGATTTATGCGACAATGGCGACACCACATGAAAATACCCAATGCGTATGGTGATTTGCTGGGTCTGGTACCCCCATATCCGAATGTTATGGCAGTTAACTTGTCCAGACACAAAGAAATTCGTTTCATCAGAGAACATCACCCTCTGCAGATACTCACTGTCTTCGTCAATTGCGTTCAGCATGGAATTAGCAAATTCCGCACGCCGCGCCGAGGGAAGTCAGGTGGCAGCGATGCTTGCGTAATTTGCAACCGCTTATGGAGGCCTTTGTGAATGGTTGCTTTTGGTAAATGCAGTTCCCGTGAAGCATGACGAACCGATTCTTTCGGTCAGATTTGAAATGCAAGTTGCCCATTGTCGAAAGATTCTTGGCTCACACCTGGTATCCACTCCGTGGCAACTCCATTACACTGCAAGTCGCTAGAAACTTCTCGGCCCATCTACTTATTACGGATGATTTGGATGGAGGATTTCTTCCATATTGCCGGCGGATATTTCGCTGAACAATTACTGGTGATTTACCAGACTCAACATACGACCATACACATTGGGCCATTTCCTGTGGTGTCGTCATTGTCATTTAAATCATAATCTGCAACAAATGTAAACACAACTTTGAGAGATGTAGAATACGTTGCAAAAAACCGCAAGTCTCTATCTAAAATAGTTTATGAGTTAAATTACATTGTTTTGGTAGCAGGACATCGTGGACACCCGTGTACTTGTTTGATCCAATGACAAATCACTTAAATAAGTGACCGATAATACAGAAAACTGATTTTTTAAAATGCAGGTTATCATGTTTCTTCGCCCACATTCCTCACATAGTTTCTAATTACCTGTCGTCGTTATACTTTTCTGTTAACTAATAATAAAAGTAATTATATATTAAATATATTTTAAAATATTCAATTTAAATTAATTTATAAATAATTACACAAGAATCACCCTATTTATACACTATTCTCATGAACGTCTGTCTGTTGGGGTATGACTTTTCAAGACACAATACTCACTAAATGATGAACATCCTATGGGAGATTCAACAAAACAGCATTTCAAAAACCATTTTTTCGTCTAGAGTTAACATGAAAAAAAAGCACGTACAAATTTAATCATATTCCTGTAATCAAAATGCAACAGTTACAACAATGGAACTGTCTGGAGAGATATGTATATACATGGAAATACTTATGGTTAATAACTTTACTTTTTTATATGAGAGAACTGCAGCTCGGTATATGTACATGATGCCTAAACTTAAATTACTTAGAAATTAATTTGAACTGAACGTCTTAATATATACTTGTTTGTAAAGATCCGTAATCACACCAAGAGTTCTAATAATCTCCGGTAATTAGAATGAGGTGCCCCGCTATGATCTAGTGGTAACGTCATTGGCTCTGCAGCAGTGGGCCCGGATTTGATTTCCGTCCGTGACAATTTTCCTGAATGAGATTATTTTTCCGGAGTTCTCCCTCATATATAAGGCAACTCTCAGGTAAATCTAATGTCAAAATAATCCCCTAATATCATTTGGCTTCCACGATCATCCATATCATATTTACCTTGATTAGTATTAAATGCATAGTGAATTGTGTGTCTTGTCTTAAATATTTGTATTGTCTCAGAGGTGGCCTTTGTATTGTTGATCATCAGGTATAGCGGATTCTACACTAAAATTTTCGCTATAGGTTAGTTACTAAGCGGTGTAGTGAGAGGTGGAGAGTATTAAGCGGTACAGTCGAGTAATGTCCGATTGCTCTACAATTATGTAATACATTCAGGGAGTAACATTAATTTCAGTTCTGATACACGTATTACAAATATTGGCGGACTTATGAAGTGTGCACTATTTTGTCTATGTTTCTTTATCTGTCTCTCCTAACATCGACAACACTGCATAGTGTTTAGTTACTTTATTGTACATTTGTAATTGTCTGATGTATTATACCATTTTTGTAGCACTTAATTATCCTGGCCGCGTCTTGACGTTGTGTTCCTATTGCTCCCGTCCCTCCTCCATCGTTTCAAATTTCAGATCGCTCTGCACTCGGTGTAGGATCCGCTAGCCCTGATGATCACTCTTCCAGGGAGGTTTTTATGTCTTTTGTGGACGAAAATGTATGCGTGTCATCTAGAGTTTAAACATACTATCCTGACAGGGCGTGTTCCTTTAAGGTCCGCGTGTCGTGGCACATGTAAAATACCTAAATTAGCAGACGTTACAATAATGTAAATCATCATCATCATCATCCGGTATCATGGCAGCTTCGCCGTCTTCCGGAAACCAAACGCTATTCTTCTCTGTCCATCCATTGATCTTCCTCCAATCCTCTAATATTCATAGCCGCTTGTACCACTCGTATCCAAGTTTTCTTCGGTATTCTTCTCTTCCTTCTTTCCATTGGGATCCATTCCATAACTATTTTAGGCAATCTTTGCTCTGGGATTCTTTTGACATGGCCATACCACTGTAATCTTTTCTTTTGTATAATGTCTATGATGTCCGACTCCTCTTCCATTCTCATAATTTCCCTTATTTCTAATAATGTAAATAAACAAACAAAATTAGAACCAGATATATAATTTTTACAGTACGAGCTTCTTTTAGTTCCTCTTTACAGCCGACTCTTCTGAAAGTGAAATAATATTGAATAGAACAACTCTGTAAATATAATTCGCGACCTGAATTCGAAAACATGCTAACTTCAAAATAAGACATATTGAGTTAAACACAACATAGCTATGATAATGTCTCAGCTATGGTCCTGAATGACAAAAGCTCTCTAAATCACGCTCCTTCTTATATTTATTGACATAATAAAAAATACTACAATTCTAAACCATGCTATGTCCATGGAGTTGGTGTGATTTATAATTCAGTTAACAATATTCCAGTGGCACACTTACCAGTAAATTATATTTTTATTCAAGGCAACTATGAATATTTAATTTTGGAATACACAATCTTGCAAACATGTATATGTGGCCTGGAAATGAGGCTAGAAGAGGTGTTCATGAGATTATTTGTTGTGATCAACATTATCTTGAAAATAACCTCCCAAAAACTGTAAAACGCCAAAATATTTTTAGATACCTGAACAGGGCAAAATAGGAATAGAATAATCTGCCCATTCTTACACACACTAATGAAAAATGAAACATACGACAGTATTATACAATACTTTCCAATCAGAGGCCATAGTTTTCTGCTCTGTGGCACAGAGTTTTCTGCTATTGAAAGAATAAAACGCTCAGTAGAAACTATCACCACTCCAAGTAAATGGGTAAGCTTGGTAAGGAGACGTTTGATGTAGTTCAAGTAACAGGTTCCACGATAAAATATCACAAATCAACATTAACAAGTATTTCGAGCTTAACTGTTATAAAGAGCAAGGTCAAATTTCTAATTTCTACATGAAAAATAATGAAGTTCAGGAAGTCACACAAGAATTAAGTCAACAGTGGCAGAGGTAACATAGTCATCCTTTATAATTGAGAAGCCAAACAATTATCAAGTCTGTTTTCCAGACGTAGGCATCTATAGTGATTCCCTACCTATCAAACCATGAAATATATCCCAGAAGAGGACAGGAAATTTTATGAACGTCTGCAACCAACTGATTCTCGTGACTGTAATGATGTACCGGTATCTCCTCCGTATGGCAGTGATTATCAATAAACATAAAATACGTTTAATGATTAATTATTATTTTTTCGTTGTACTTTCAGCACACATAAAGAGTACAATATTGAATGTTATTGTGTCACTGCTAACAGTAAAACTGGGTTCTTCATGTTTGTGATTAAAATTAATAAAAAAGTAACTTATTGCTAAACGTTTCTTTAAAAGTTCACATTTATAATTGTGTCCTTTTCCAATATCCCATACCCAATTTATACGTACTTATTTATTTCATTTTGCACATTTTCCATAATGTTGCTGCTAAATCATGCTAAGTATATTCTGAAGGACAAAACAACAATCTGCTTTGTTATTTTTTATTTAAAATATACATTTTAGGATGTCTTACATAACAACAATTTTCAGAATCAAAAACTCAAATACGAGTAACAACAGCTTTATGCTTCTACCGAAAATTAAAGAAAAATGGACATAGCATGTTTGGAATTCAGGTCCCCAATTGTTCCTTAGGGCTATTAATTTATACTGTAAAAGAGAGTTTGGTATTGAGATTATGTTTTGAGTCTACATAATAATAATAACTAGAACTACGTGATATGAAGGTACCATCGAACTGCGAATGGAGCTCCTATTTATGAGTGAGAGACAGGCTTTGAAAGACTTGGCCTACCAGCCGGCTGTTGGCATCACATCCATATGTGTCAATCACAGAGATAGACGATCGTATAGCCAATGTAGGAGTGACATGTGGTTAGCATGCCGGTCCCCCGGCCGTTATAGCTGGTTAACCTGGAGTCGCTACTTTTTGAAGCTACCAAATGCCTCACGATGCTGAGTGGGCACCGGTCCCATACTGGCAGAAATTCCATGAGAAAATATCTTCTCCCATGGAGGCTCGAACCAGCGCAAGTCCCGTAGCTCTGCGCCAAGGCTTCTTGCTTTAACCACTCGGATATATATATATATATATATTCTCCTTATTATCTAGAATATATTTACTATGCATTTAAAAAGATCGCATTACATTGATGCTATTTTTACGTTTATTTCTACACGTTGTGCGTAATTTTCTAACTATTCTATTTATTGATCTATATTTCAACTCACATCACAAGTATGTTCATAAACATGTC
The DNA here is from genome assembly GCA_030220185.1 of Diploptera punctata. NCBI lineage: Eukaryota > Metazoa > Arthropoda > Insecta > Blattodea > Blaberidae > Diploptera > Diploptera punctata. The sequence continues at coordinate 836,566 of JASPKZ010000440.1, read as the reverse complement.
ACGGACTGTCAATCGCTATCATTATTTAAATCCAAATTAACTGATACCTTAGGTTCGACACAATGAAAACATTAACTGCCTGACACCTATATAGAGCATTCCATTAATAATCATGTAGGAAGCTACTTACTTTATTTTATATCATTTTAATTTTATTACATTCTATGTTTTTGTTAGTATTAGCTAGTATTAGATCACATCATCATTGTATTTTGTTTAGTCTGTATTTTAATATCTTAAAATTGTAATATGTACGTAATTTTTGTATAATTTTACTATTCGCTGGTTGAGTGGAAGAGAAGGCCTAATGGCCTTAACTCTGCCAGCTAAAATAAATCATTATTATTATTATTATTATTATTATTATTATTATTATTATTATTATTATTATTATTATTATTATACAACAATTATTCCTATAGTGAATATTGTTAACAATCTAGACAAATACAAATATGCTGTAACTATGTTATGTCACTTTTATTCAACTCCAATTATTTTCTGATATCATAAGTGAAATTTTATTTTCTCTATGTATAGCTAAATTCATTAAAGAAACATACGTTCCTGGTGATTTTCAAATGCGCACTTTTTATGGCAAATTGCAGACCTCTGAAAGAAACCAATGAGTCAGATAATGCCTGAAACTAATAAATGACGCGATTTTCCATTTTCCCCCCTTTTTTGTGACCTTTAGTCCTTCATGCCCATTTAGATACTTTTTTTTCCATTTCTGAACCGTTTGTATTAGATTTTAATATATAATTCTGTCTTTTATCTTACTATACAATCTTAAATATTTAATATATGTCAATATTAAAATAACTTGGCACTAATACTGGAGTAATGAAACTGTTTGCTTTCAGCGAATACGGACTGAATAAACTAAATAAAACACACCTTGTATAACGATTGGACATATTTGCATTTTATTTTATTTAAAATAATTCAGTAGCAGTAAATTACACTTTTATTTGTTGAGAGGTGAGCACTGAGTTATAATGAGATTGAAATTTAAATACAATGGAACAAAAATTAACAAGTTTGTGTTCGCCATTCAAAACATAGTTTTGTTTCAAAAGTTCAAGTAGGATTCCATTGGTACATTCAAACCAATATAATTTAACGGGGTTATGCATCAACCGGCTACGCGCCTTTATGTAAGTTTCGAGAAAAATACTTCTAAAGTAAGGGAAGTTGGTGGTTATGTAGATCAAACAAATTTAAAAAACGTTTATATAATATAGCAAAGTTTCCTGAACATCTTGATCTATGGGTTATATGTTACTGAACCATTTGACTTGTTTGTATGCCTCGATTTAAAACCGCGCGCTACAAGGTTAGATCATGTATTTCATTTTCTTTTCCTTCTTCTAGAAAATTACATTTTTCATTCATTAGGTACACATTTCTCAGAAAATACTTACACTATATTAATGAAACTTTCAGAACACATTTGTGGATGTAGATGGAACTTGACTTGCTACATTTACGTAATTCGTCCTTAAATGAAAGGAAGAAGAAGAAAAGGATTGTTGAATTTGCATTATTTTTTTGTAATTATATATAATTTTATTTTTCGTACGATATAGATGGTATACCTCTTGTTATTATAATATTGTAAATAAAATAATAAATTCTGGCTTATTTGCAATAAGCTCCTAAAGTTACATTCACATTGAAGCAGTGTAAATAGAATAAAGAGCGCCTATAACATGGCGAGCGATGAAAAAATGCAAAAGTTAGTTCTAAGTAAAAAAAAAAAAGATTTTCTACCATACACTGTACTATAAAATACACTGTTGTTAGCTCATTTTAAAGTTCTAGGCGTACACACACTACATACAAAAGTTTAAGTGATCTGATAAATGGTTCCTAATTTATGGCTAGTGTAACAATGTTGTTCCATGCATTTTTTTTTCTTTTGCGCTCGTTAACTACCAGTTCCTCTTGTCAATCATCACTATAACTTATATTATAGCGCCAAACCAATTTTATTTGTTTGACAGTTATGCATTAACAGCCTTAGAGCGGGAGAAATTGGCGCTTAGCTGCATGATGCAAAATTTAGATTTTTAGATTAGCATTTCTGAAGATCTGGTTGCATAGCCGTTTGTTGCAAAACATGTATTCTCAGGTAGGATTGATGGTGCTACATTTTTCTTTAATAATACGGCTATATTTAAATATTTGGCGCTAAAAGTTAGCATACACTTACTTCATGAACCAGTGCAACAGATGGCATCAATATCTCATATTTTTAAAAACGAGGCTTAGCCGCTTGTTCCATAACATCGTACACATCTTGATACACTGTTTGAAATTCAGGAATAACATTGGGTAATAAAAAAAATTGAGTTCATATTTTACAAACATTCCTACTTTGAAACATCAATATATTATTTATTATTGATTTTAGAAAATCCCTTTTCCTTTCTTCACCCATTTTTAACCTCTCCCTTTGTAGACACGCCACACGGGCCTTACAGGGATATGACCTTTCAGGAGAGGATTTTATACTCTTCAACACATTCAATTTTTTCTTAACCACATAAGGACATGGAGGGCCGCCCTGGATGAGATGTCAGCTCAATGAAAGTCTTAAGGCTGAAGATAACTAAGTTGATCAAATTTTGAGATACAAGTGACAAAATTTTATTCGCAAATTAATGTTTGATTAAATAATTAATGTAATTTTCCAGTTTCCTATATTGTATTATTATATATCTACTTATTTTCCTTCTTCGACATGGTTTAGGCTTATTTAGTAGCCTGTTCCGCTCCAAATTGCTGCTGTTTCCATCGTTTCTTTTGATCTTCCCAAATTTCTTCTTCCTCGTGGTGAATAGTTGTATGCTGCTTTTGGTATTCTATTCTCAGTCATCCTTCCTAAGTGTTCTTTCCAATTTGTTCTGTATTTCACTATTGTTGTGTTTAATTCTTCTATTTTTAGTTCTTGTCTTATTTCTGCATTGTGTTTTTGTCTGTTACTATATATACCGGTACAATATACAAGCAAGGCCAGTTCCCATTGGAATTAAACAATTGTGGTGAATGTCTCTTTAGTAAAATTAAACACATTTATACAACGGAAACACTTTTTATATGAAGCATGGTATGAGGGTATGACGACAAGTGAGCTGTGAAGTACTTTCCTTCAACACATCATACAGTCATGAAGTTCGAGGACGTAACGTATATGTCGCTGCCATACACAACTTGCGTAACAAGGTGATACCATATGAGTTATTCTCTCATTCAAACAAGAGGTAGATATTATTTACAGAGTTAGCTGTACTGTGGGCGTTAAACAGCTGAGCGGAGACGAAGCCTATATGTCGCAGTGCTAAGTTTAAGTAATACGAACGTTTCGTATCTGGAGAGACAATTTGTAGGACGATGTGTCGATTTGGTCAGTCAACAACAGTCAGAATTGAATCGAAGATGAAACAAGTCGCAGCGTGGTGCTTGCTAAGTGGTATCTAGATGACCTCACTGTAGCTGTAGGGATTTACCACGGTACGTGTCACAAAATTCTGTGTGATGATTAAAACGAATTATGGCACAGCCTTACATGCATCTTAACGCAAGAGTAACATGTTGATCGCATAAGTATATGCAGCAAACTTGATCGCAGTGGTAATGAATACAGGAAATTTGTCAGCTGATCATAATACGGAATTTTGTGAGGTAATAATCGGTGACTTGGGAATTACCAATATTGCCACAAAAGAAATAAATGCAACAGGACAGGAGAAATGTCAAGGTTATCCTAGAACTATTTTTCAACTCTTCGGGGATTGTATACTTAGCAATCGTCATCCCACGGGGAGTAACTGAAGACCATCAAAGATTCTGAAACATTCTACGTCATGTACCCTATTCAATTTGTCACAAGCATCGTGCGTTTTAGTGCAGCAAGAACTGGCTATTGCTACACGACATCGCCGCTACACATCGATGTGTGCTTGACCAAATTAAATTTGCTGACAACAGGTCATCGTTTTGCATATCCTCAGCATACAACTGATTTCGCACCAAGCGTTTTATATTTATTTTCCGGCTTAAAAAACAGCATGGGTGTAGATATCAATCGCCAGAGCAGATAATCACTTTCACATAGGAAACCTTAAAGGATGTTCCTGCCTTTCAGATGTACATGAAGTAGCTGTACAAGCTTTCGCAGGCATGAACACGGCTAAGTTGCAATCATTTTGGGGGAAGATGTGGATCTGTATGTGCCTCTCAAGATCTTGTAATATAATGCAAGATCTTTTCAGAACCAAAGAGATATGAAGATACAGACGAGTGGATAAGACTATATAAGAGTGAAATACATTATTTTCATAGGAAAACCAGATATAAAAAGAAACGTTAAACAATGTGTATTCTAATTGGGATATGTGGCAATAATGGAGAATGAAAGAGAGACTTGAAAAGTTCTTGTAGCAATGCGGCCAGTTCGTAGATCAAGAATGAATTGGGAGAATAACATTACCCTTGATGTGAGGGAAATAGACTATATAGGGATGATTGGAAACATTAGTTGAAGACAGCAACGTATTGAAACTTATGTCCGCGAGGGTTCGAACCTAGCTAGGGTGCGATAGTACCAGTGAGTTAGTTAGTTAGTCACTTAGTTGGGATAAAGTCGTATACTACGAACACAATGACTAAGATAGCAACAAACTCATTAACACTCTCGAACACAAAGGATCATATCTGCGAAGGTATAAGCTCTCCACGCATATTTATCCTCAGCAATATACAATATTTAACTTTTCTCACTGTATTTGGTATCATACACATCGATAACATCAATAAATGTAACGAAGAAATACCTGCCGATGATGGAACAGATATTCTGAAAGACCTTCAGACAAAAAGCATACATATATTTTTATAAGTTGAGAAAGACGGCACTGACCTAAGAAAGTACATATTTTAACTTTATTTTATTTTATCATAAATGTATTCAATAGGTTGCTATATACTTTCTTACAAAAATATTCTTGTGAAAATTTGTGTACGCATAATTCTCAAATCTGTCCTTTCTGCATCTAACGAATAATATATTTTTGCCCAGTACTATTTGTTTCTAGAAAATTAATTTGTCGTTATTTCGGACATAAGCATTAAAACGTGAACATATAAGAAACGTTTTATTCTCTCTTCCTGCTCATTTTTTCATCGGGATTTGAGTGGGAATTTTTTAATGCCCATCATGTACACTTGATGTGGCCATCTAGCGTTTAGAATTTAACATTCGCATCCAACCCCCATCGTGGCATCATATATGACACAGAGGCACACTGACTTGTACAGAATTATTAATCTCAGCTCGACCCCCTTCCTACAGCTGTTTATTTCTAGCCTGCCTAATCCTTCAGCACAGACATGCTTTCCATAAATTATGAGCATTTTCAGCTTAAAATGTGCATAGTAAATACTTTTACTTTTTAAATTTAACTTTATTTTTTTGTTCTAATTACATTTGTGCCTATGAATATACCATGATGTGATTATACGCTGGTAGCACGACTAACGTTTGGACCACCTACTTTTAATATTGAATGTTTGTTGTAAGTTTTCAAGAGATAAAATTAATTTCAAATGTGATTTTGTGAAAAAAAAAAACAACGTTGGTTAAATGACTATTCGATTTGTACGTTAATTTATCAAATATACTTACTCACTGGCACTATCGAACCCGTAGGTTCATGGCCGCGCGGACATAAGCTCTCCATTCATCCCTATCCTGAGCTAATGCTTTCCAATCATTCCCTGTATAATCTACTTCCCTCAAATCATAGTTAATGTTATTCTCCCACCTCATTCTTGGTCTACCAACTGGGCGTTTTCCTTCTGGCTTTCCTACAAGAAGTTTCCATGCACGTCTTTCATTCCCCATACGCGCAACATGTCCTGCCCATCGCAGTCTATGAGACTTAACTGTTCTTATTATATCTGGCTTCCTATAAAGACCATGTAGTTCATTGCTATATATACCACCACAAATTACATATGATTATAGGGCTAAATATGAGTACAATTTTAATTATTTTAAAGTACTTTTATGTTTGATATGATGCTAACAGAGATAATATCTAATATTAATTCTTCTCTTTCAAATATCATAGCTCTTTTCTTGTTAATGTTTGACTGTCTTTATTTACATAATAAATCACTCGCCAGTAATGTTACATAATTTAACATTTAGTATCTCCTTATTTTCCTTCTTATTATCGTCCTTATTATTATGGGACTTCAGAGCCAATTTTCAGGGCCGCCGCTAGTAGAAACGCCATATGAACAACACATACGAAGTGACGAGATTTACTGTATGCTGAGCTCCAACCCAAGACAACATTGGTTAGCACAAGGCAATGGACACGTACATCCAGAGAAATCGTTCAGAATTAAAATTTACCTATCATTCCATGAATCGAACAGGACCGCCAAAATTAATATATCTTTTGAGAGTAGCAACGAAACTACATATTTGTGAATAGTATACATTTTGTGACTTAAAATATAATAGATGTTAGCCACACGTCATGCATTCCTAGTTCCATCACTTCTTGATTCATTCATATTGGAGCTTCTCGCGTTTCTCAGATCATCTCCAAATTGAGTTTTCTTCTGAAATGCCATGAATATGAGTTCAATGTGGTGTTCCTGTTGTTTTAAGGAATGAAGTTCGTGTGTTAATAAATATTAACAGGGACACTATCTCTTCTTTTTGTATAGATATGTACAGAAAGTCCACCGCTGTGGTCTCGATGTAGCGTGCTGCCTTGTCACGCAGCAGGCCCGTGTTCGATCCCGGTTGGGGCAGTTTTTCTGGGTGAGATTTTTATCGGGGTTTTTCCTCACCTGTAAGACAAATGTCAGGAAAACTTTAAGGTCCAAACGGTCCCCGAAATCATATGGCCATCATCATCATCCTTATCATTATCATCATAATCATCCTTCACCGGTGTGGAAAGCAACGGGAAGCTACCACACCTACAATTCCCTAGTAAAGCTGCAAGCATAGCATGAAATGATGTATGATTGCAGTGAAGGACCTGCCTTCGAGCAGAATTACTATGGAAGGATGTGCAGAAATATGTCTCCCTCTGACAATTCTGATTTTAATACTATACGTGACAAAATTACAGTACAGCAAATTTTAGAGATAATATATGTAAATTATTTTATTTATTTTAATGTCAAGTAATTCATTATTTATTTATGAATCTTTTATAAAAAACGTTACTAATGACTGAGTCATAAATATTGGACTTACTAAAATTTTTATAAACTAACACACTTTGCCAAAAATATATTTATTTAGGAGAACAAATATACAGACTGTATCTAGGAAGATCTTAGAATAAGTCACGTGCTAATTTTCAAATAGCACACGGCCGAATACATTTTAAGAATCTTACTGCATTGGATTAGTAACTTAAATATTTTCTTCCAAATAAATTTTAGTGTAATGTCTAAATTGTTAGTATTATACTCGTATTTGATGTTAAATAAACACACACTTTACCTTGTTTCAAACGTCTAAAACGATGTCAAAAATTGGCGGCTTTCATAAATCCTGTATCTGTAGTTTTTATTTGGAATAATTACATTACTATTAACAAATATATGACTACTATATCTATTATAATGGAAAGAAACGTTTTCAAATTCAGTCACAATCGCAAAAGTAATTGTGCATTCCATGTATTAGCATACTTTTATTTACGTTGAACCGACATCGGTAGTTTCAGCCGCCTGTTGATCCGCAGATCCAAACTCGAATTCCAGGCGTGTAGTTATTTTTTAACTCGAGTTGTTAATGGTGAAACGAACTATTTGATGTTAAGCTATAAATACCTGAATTGTTAGAGAAAATATACTGTTATGTAGTTTGATGAAGACTTGGGGTCGCTTTATGCTATTTGAAAACAGTTTACTGAAATTAATTTTCTCTTCATTATCACCCCTTTCATATAAAACATAAAAAAGTATGCTCATATCATTTCTGTAAACGTTGCATCACTATACTGAACACATAAATTGAATAGAGACCACGATCATAATATCTGCCATACCAGGGTCTAGAAAAGGGAAACATTTAAGAGTCTAAATGCAGTACAAAATAGTACAAATCGTGTGTTTTCTAAACTCATAAGAAATTTAAGGAATGTGAAAATGAAATTTACCTGGTGTTACATTTACTCGCCCATTGTTTTAAAAAAACTCGCAACGACAGAACCATCGTCATTTGTATTTGTTACGATTGTAACAAGATGTTAACCAAAATTTTGAACAAAATGGTTGCTAAAACAAATATATTATAACGTGCTCTTAGAATTAAAATAAGAAGTTATAAATGATTGTACTTTTAATGGAGGTTGATTAAACCAGCTCTTAATGTTGAACAAGCTACAGGGTATTATTCTGTAAATTAGGACAAACAGTAATGCTTACGGATGAGTAAGATTGAATCAGCTTACTATGAACATTAGTTATCGTTTTTGTCTGGAAGGCAAACGTCTAAGGAAATTCATTACAAATCCCAAACGTAATATCCGGGCCCTGGATGTTATTACGTTCCTTCATTAGTAGACTCAACATTGGACGAAACGAACGAGGCCTTCTCACAGATGAGAGAAACTGATGTAAACGTAATACATTTTTTAACGTCTACGTATGAGTAAGTATGAATAATAAATTACGTAAAATTCGAATTATCTGTATACATCTAGGCCTATATAATAGATTCTAGAACTGAATTCATGTTAATTTGTAATTAGTTCTGTTATAATGTCATAAATTAAATCGTCTTCTTCTTCATCACGGTTTAAAGGCTTATTTACTAGCCTGTTCCGGCTCCAAATTGCTGCTCTTTCCATCTTTTCTTTGGTCTTCCCAAGCTTCTTCCTCGTAGTGAATAGCTGTCTGCTGCTTTTGGTATTCTATTCTCAGTCATCCTTGCCAAGTGTTCTTTTCAATTTGTTCTGTATTCAACTATTGTTGTGTTTAATTCCTCTGCTTTTAGTTGTTGTCTTATTTCTGTGTTATATTTTTTGTCTGTTCTTTGATATCCTGCTATTGGTCTGAGGAATTTCATTTCAGCAGCTTGTATTCTGGCAGATCGTTGTGTTGTCACTGTCCATGTTTCGGATCCATAAGTAATAATAGGCACTGCCATTGTCTTGTATAATGTCATTATAGAGTCTTTCCTGGCTTTATTTTTCAAAGTTCTTTTTAGCGTTCCTGTTATATAATTAAACTTATTTAGTTTGTTATTTATATCTGTTTCCGCTGTGTATGATATTTCGCAACCTAGGAAGTTATATCTTACCACTTGTTCTATTGGTTTATTTTCTAATATTATCTTTGCCCGAACTGGATGAGCCCCCTTGAAGGCCATTGTTTTTTATTTTTCTGATGATATTTCCATGTTGTATTTTTTTGATATTTCATTTAGTTTATATAGCATTCTTTATAGTTCGTCCTCTGTTTTAGCTCTTAAAATGTGGTCATCTGCAAAGGATACTGTTTTTATTACTATATTCCCTAAGTTAATTCCCCAGTCGTCATTTGCTTCCATGATCTTATCATGTCGTCAAGATAAATGTTAAACAGAGTGGTTGATAGTGGACAACCTTGTCTAACTCCTCGTAAATTAAATCGTAAGTAAAATAATATCATATATCTACATAATCGTTAACGACAGGATGCAAATGTACTTCTTCATATCACTCAAAGTGAGATTTCTCCATCCGTAGTCTCTTCGTCGTCTTCTGCTTCTAGGACCTGATGGATTATAATGAAATTCTTTAACGTGACATTCTTCAATTTCCGTTAGTGCGCTTCGTTTTCTTCAACAATATTAGTGGCTTGCAGTTGATCCCCGATATTCCTTTTGTATCTAATCTTGTAGGTCTTAAAATAGATCTAAAAACTTTGATTTATGCAGTCTATTACTTAAAATTGGTCCAGAAAATCTCGTTGGGTGTTTTGTGAGTAATACGTTGTTTTCCTGACGAATTATACCAGAATTATAGAGCAGTTCAAAGACGGGGATGGCAACTTCTATATGGGACACTAAAAATAATTTACTTTCTTATTGATATAACTATTATATCATAAAAACTGAGTTCTCAGACGTTTCCTCAGCACGTTACGTCACGAGCAGATATGGTTAAAAATTTGACATCTGACGATATAGTTAGAATGTATATCACTTACTTAAAATATTTACATTATATAAGGTATGCAAGTTAATAAATATTTCAATACAACCTTTAAATTGGCTATATGACCTATAACGTTATATATAAGTTTAATATATTTAATCTCCTACATAAAACTATAGATATACGAATCAGAAGCAATTACTTAAACGTGTGAGCTATTTTACAATATAAATTAATAAGTTACATTTTATATTATTTTGTTTTGACAGCTAGTCTAAATATTGAACAACCGGCAGGAGAAATTAGTGTTACTTCCACTTAACGGATCAATTCTTAATTTTTATATGATTATTTACTAACTGTACTTCTTCATACGTTAAATGAACATGAGTTTATAATTTTGGAAATAATTCTTAAAATGTTGAAGACAGAAAAGCAAATCCGGGGCCTTATACTCTCGAGTCAGAAATGGTAGATATAAAATCATGAGGCCAGTCAAAAATTAATTTTGCCAACAGAAACGTACATGACGATCCCAAGAATAATTTACAACGACTATTTAACTCATGCCCCAAATGGGAGTCAATGACCAATCACGTTTCAATGCTTTCTGTTTTACAACCAATCACAGTCGTGTTTCACCAAATATTTATCAATATTAAATTTACCATATTAAAGAAAGCTCCTCCTTTTTAATATTCTGAACGGGTCTGACCATTCATTATTTTGCAGTGACTTACTCTGTAAGTAATACGGCTACCAGATTGTGTATATAGTGCATGGATGTCAACACATAGTGCTTGTAGGAGTTAATATAAAAAAAATTATCAATTGATTATACCACCTAAAAAAGAAACCACTGTTTGCACTTTCTTAAATGTATTTTTTTCCCAGGTAATAATCCAGAAAATTATAATTGTTATATTTACATCATACGACATCAGAAATGAATTAATATACAGTTTGATGTGTTTCATTTTTTCTCCACTAGAGAGCATTCTTAAAATATTGCGTTCCTTTAGCAATAAATAGTATGATCTGGTTGCAGTGATAAACAAAAGAAGAAGATGAAGTGTACCAATCGTTTCTCATTTGTTTTTCAAACATCGCCGTTTACATTAAATATATAAATAATTTAAAATAACTATAGTTAAATAATGATTTGTGAGTAAACAGCTTAAATTCATTCGTTAAATAGTCCTAACAAATCCCACTCTTGATTTCCAAATTCTCTACATAAATTCACACCTCACTTCGTGAGTCGTGAATTTGTCGATAATTTGGAAATCACTCGTGGCATTACTTATGACTAATGTTACTTAAGGTCTGTGAGATAAGAATCGTTAGTAATAATAATTAACAGAAACAACTTAGAGACGCACAACTTCTTTATAGATTATAAGAAGTCTTTGATAAAGTGTCTACACCAAATTTGTGGAAAATATTAAGTGAAAAAGGAATTCCACTACACTTGATAGCAGTAATTAAGAACATGTATGAGAAAATAAAAATAAATAAAGGGAACCAATATATATAACAGGAGGAGTTAGACAAAGTTATCCACTATCAACCACTCTTTTTAACATTTATCTTGACGACACGATAAGATCATGGAAGTAAATGACTGGGGGGGAATTAACTTAGGAAATATAGTAAATAGCCTTTGCAGATAACCAGATTTTAATAGCAAAAACAGAATGCGAACTACAAAGAATGCTATATAAACTAAATGAAATATAAAAAATACAACATGGAAATATCATCAGAAATATAAAAAACAGTGACCTCCAAGGGTGCTCATCCAGTTCGGACAAAGATAATATTAGAAAATAAACCAATAGAACAATTTCCTAGGTTGTGAAAAATCATACACTGCGGAAACAGACATAAATAACAAACTAAATAAGTTTAATTATATAACAGGAACACTAAAAAGAACTTTGAAAAATAAAGCCAGAAAAGACTCTATAGTGAAATTATACAAGACAATGGCAGTGCCTATTATTACTTATGGATCCGAAACATGGACAGTGACAACACAACAATCTGCCAGAATACAAGCTGCTGAAACGAAATTCCTCAGACCAATAACATGATATCAAAGAACAGACAAAAAATATAACACAGAAATAAGACAACAACTAAAAGCAGAGGAATTAAACACAACAGTAGTTAAATATAGAACAAACTAGAAAGAACACTAGGCAAGGATGACTGAGAATAGAATACCAAAAGCAGCATACAACTATTCACCACGAGAAAGAAGAAGTTTACGAAGACCAAAGAAAAGATGGAAACAGCAGCAATTTGGAGCCAGAACAGGTTTAGTAAATAAGCCTAAACCGTGATGAAGAAGAAGAAGAAGACTGTCATGGTGATAGAAATATCCCAAATTGGAGTATGAATCTAAATAACTGTTGTTTATCCGATCCGATTGAGGGTCTTTCCACATTTCAGCGGTTGCCCTTTTACCAGCCGGCTGCTGGCCCTTCACTTCCACATGTGTCAATCACAGAAGTAGATGATCAACAGCCAGTGTAGGGGTGACAAGTGGTTAGCATGTCGAGTCCCCCAGCCGTTATAGCTGGTTCCTCAACCTGGAGCCGCTACTTATTGTAGCTACCCAATTGCCTCACGATGCTGGGTGGGCACCGGTCCCATACTGGCCGAAATACCATGAGAAAATTTCTTCCCCCATGGAGACTCGAACCAGCGCAAGTCCCGTAGCTCTGGGCCAAGGCTTCCTACCTTAACCGCTAGGCTACGGCGCGGGACCCTGATGTTTATTAAACCTTTATTATTTTTACTTTAAACCACTTACATCTCTCTATAACTAACTAACTCACTGGCACTATCGAACCCGTAGGTTCATGGCCGCGCGGACATGAGCTCTTCATACATCCCTATCCTGAGCTAATGTTTTCGAATCATCCCCTGTATAATCTACTTCTCTCAAATCATGGTTAATGTCATACTCCCAAATCATTCTTGGTCTACGAACTGGACGTTTTCCCTCTGGTTTTCCAATGAGAAGCTTCCATACACGTTTTTCATTCCTCATTCGTGTCATATGTCCTTCCCATCGCTGTCTACGAGACTTAACTGTTCTTATTATATCATGCTTCCTACACGTTTCATATAGCTCACTATTATGAAGTTTTCTCCATTCAACTGTCTGTTCATCTCTTTTTTGTCCAAACATTTTTCTTAGAACTTTATTCTCAAATACTCGTAATATCCTTTCCTCCCTTAATGTAAGAGTCCATGTTTCGCATCCATATAATATAACTAGTAGGATAACAGCTTTATATATTTTCAGTTTAAAGTTTTCTGAAAGCAGTTTGGACTTACATACCTAATGTATCCATAATTTAGGAAGTTATTGACATTCGACGGTCCCTCCGAACTCAGTTCTGTATGAAAAACGAGGTAGAGCACTATCAGTATTTTAATTATGCAGAGTTTTGTATTTCTAATTTATAATAATACGCAGTGCACATCCGATTTAATCATTAACAAGTAGTTCTCCTCTAGTAAATTCAAATAAAAAACATTAAACCATGATGACATTAAACATTTAACATATTTTTCTTTCCTTACTTTTAATTTCCTTTTTAAGCACTTTTACGTGTCCCAGGCCAGCCGGCCTCTATAGTGACACAATCTGCCTGGAGAGAAAATATTTGAACACTTGTTGATATGCGCACTTTTTACACCACATAATGACATGGAGAGCCTCTGGTATGAGAAATCGAGTCAAAGCCGGTGCCACTCCGACACAACAGGAAATTTAAGGCAGTACTCGTTAATTCACACAAATATGCCGAATATGATAGTGTGATTATATTTTCCAAATGGCGTTCGGGGGCAATTGGGCCCCTAATGTTTCAGACATTCGTTTTACTCACCTGGAAAATTTACTGACATCAACATCCTAGTAATAACTAAGTTACCTGTTCGATGTCTTGATGGGTCGGTGTGCTGACCGCATGCCACCCATGACATATATGAGCAAATTATATAACTAAAAAAATTGCATTGGTCTAGTAAGTACTAACAAAGGAGAAGCTTTGGCTCAACAGTGGTTACGTCATTATATATATATATATATATATATATATATATAAATATATGATCTACTAGATTCATAAACAAACTACACGTAACGTGATTTGGTGCAAAGAATAAAAATATAATAATTTTGTTACATTTCTTCAACGATATGCTCATTATGATTTATTTTTGACTCTGCTATAAATTCGTGTTACTATTTTGGTGTCAATGATAGGGATTCACAACAATCTGCCAGATTACAAGCTGCTGAAATGAAATTCCTCAGACCAATAACATGATATCAAAGAACAGACAAAAAACATAACACATAAATAAGACAACTAAAAGTGGAGGAATTAAACACAACAATAGAGTAATACAGAACAAACTGGAAAGAACACTTGGCAAGGATGACTGAGAATAGAAACCAAAAGCAGCATACAGCTATTCACCACGAGGAAGAAGAAGATTGGGAAGACCAAGGAAAGGATGGAAAGAGCAGCAATTTGGAGCCGGAACAGGCAAGTAAATAAGCCTAAACCGTGAAGAAGAAGAAGAAGAAGATGATGATAGGGATTCAATGACATGTTATGTGCCCTATTTATTGCGAGATGCACTAATTCGTACACTGCTTGGTACAGGTTCCGAGAGTCACGGGTTAGAACTATCTCGCGGTCAATAGATATCAAGACTGTAAACACTCTCATTATGGTGCCCTTCGGAAAGGAACGAAATAAGTAGATTTATGGAAGTTAAACTAAATTGAAGCCTCGAATAAAATGCCTCTGGACAGAATTTGTGAAGCTACTTACGCTCAAATTTGAATTGAGCCGATTCTTTAAGAGCGTATTTAAATAAATATTGTTGCTACATCTGTAGAACATAGAGTCATTTGAACGCAATATTACGTAGAAAGTTGGTTATCACTAATAATATTTATGTTTTATGTTAGATACGAATGATCTATAAGAGCAATGCTTCTGAAAACTAATATTCTGAATTTTAAGCAAAATGCGTTATCTTGCCCATTCAACACATTCATGCTATTGAATGGAGCTCTAATATTCACCATAGACTTTGAAGGAATCAATTGGAAGTATGAAAAATATATCGTCCAGAATGGAAGGGAAATTACTGCATCTGATTCGCAGATACAAATTGTGAGCATAGCTGCGATGACTGCGTCAAAAGAGACCAAAGCCATAGCTAGCCCAACACGACATGGGAACTACTGAAGGCATGATATGTTCTGAATACCAGTATGTTTCCAATGCTTTAGTTCTATAGGTATTTGAAATCAACCAATACTCATACCATATATCACTGATAAATTCCAGATTTTCAAAACTGCCTAATCCTACATTTTTTCTCCATCTTCAAATATTTCCTTTCATAAAACGTATACCTGAATAAACAATTAATTCATTCATTTTGAGAATTTTCCTCATGATTGAGGGTTTTCTCCAACCAATCTTAATAATTAATATGATTTTTAAAAACATACATAATTGATTACGGACTTGCAGACTATCAGTTTGTAGCAAACATTCACAAACTTCCCTTAATTAAACTACTCCATCGTTCTCTATGTCTCCATCCGTTATACCAAATTTCCTCATTGCATTCTGAATGTTACTCTTCCAAGTGTTCTTGGTCTTCCTTTCCCGCTCCTTCTTTCAATTTTCCATGTATATACGGCCTTTGGTAGTCTTCCATCCTGCATTATTCTTACGGGTTCATTTCATTTTAGCTTTCTGTGTTCAATCTCATCCAATATACTTCTTTCTGCATTCATCCATTATCTAATTTCTGTATTTCTAATTCTTTCCAGTCGAGATTTTCTGGCAACTCTTCTCCAAAAATCCATTTCAATTTCAAGTGCAGTTATTAACTTAATTTTTAATGATTTTTTTAGATGGTGAAACTAGATTGTTTTACTTGAGAATAATTGTTTTATCTTTGTTGGCATGTTGTTGTTATTGTCCAATTAATAAACAATTATTGGTTAATATTTAAACAAAAAAAGCTTAGGTAATGCTTATAGATAGATAGGTCATCAGTTGATTAATGTCTTTGACATCGTCCGATTCCTAATAGCCATTTTGTCGATCCATCCAGTCTCCCGGTTGTAGAAGTTTCTCCTTCATGTATAAATATATTCCCTAACTCCAGGAAGTGTTAGGTCTTCCTCTTCCTCGTCTTCGTCAGATTTCCATTCCACATTTTGGTAGCCGATCCTCTTCCATTCGTTAATTATTATAGGCCTATATACTTTATTAGATATTACTTATCAAAGCAAAGGGGGTTAACAATTACAATTAGATTTAATTATTTTAACAAATATAAACACAGAAAGGTATCTGGAGAGTGGATGTCAAAACTGGCGCACAAAATACAAGTGAACAATCATTTAATATCATCATATTAGATATATCTTTATGCCGATTCTTAAATTCGTCCTCCGAGATGAATGGGCGTAGTTCATGTTTCATAAGATCCTATGTTTCGTCAACTATTGGGGTACTGATCCTCAAGTTAGCTGAGGAATTCACAGAGAGAAAGCTCAGTATTCTGACAATGTCTACTGCTGCAGCACATGAAACTTCCGAGTCCTAAAAATCTGGAGCACAGCCACTCAGTCCGGAAGACAATTTTAAGAATAAAGGCACAGGCAGTCAAAACCTACAAATTGACATGTTTATGTTATAAGGATAATTTTCATTCACATCCATATAGTAGACCTACATGTGCCTGGCTTCATACAAGAACACAGATACCTCGTGTCTGCGACTATACATAATGACGTGAGTGGAGGCTGAAACAGCCCAGGTAAGCTACAACTTAAACAACAGGAACAGACGTATGTAAGTAGATAGCACAGTAGGTCAACAACATAGACATTGTTCAGTGAATTAAAATAATATAGTAAAACACATTCAGTATTCAGTGTATTTTTCTTAATTCTAGCTTTATAGCCTCTGGCAATACGAGTTATTGCATATATATATTGTCTTGCTGAGGATATCCATCCAGTTGGGATATTATATCGTATGATATTCTTGTCTCCTTCTACATAACCATTAATTTACTGGCTGAATTTAACATTTTTTCAGAATATATTGTTTCTGATTTCATCATTTTTTTCCTTATTTTTACTCTAAGTGTAAATTCCTTGTGTTTCCAAAATTTGTTACGTTTTTGCCCTTTTTCTGAAGCATAAGTGAGGATATGTCGTATTACTGATTTTTATATTCGCACTTTAGTAGTCTATTCTTGAAGGGAACTGTCAATCATAGCATGCCAAAACCTACGTTGAAATTTCTTCTACAGAAGAGTTGTGTCCGTAAAAATGTCTGCCGCTTATAACTGCAAGGCACTAAAATCTAGCACGAAATCTCTAATTTAAACTAAAGGATAATATTACAACTCCTGAATTGGTAGACTGGAATATCCTCAATACTTACCGTCTGTGCCGCTGCCCGCCACATTCAACTCCGCTTTTATTCGAGCAGGGAATGCAATATGCTTCGTACAGTGGGTTTCCATTGCTGGATTCTAGCTTCGATTTCTGTGCCTTGTAGTTAAAAGCGGCAGATATCTCTTTCGATAAGGCCTTGGTACATCACAACGCTTCTGTGGGACAAATTAGAAGATAGGTTTCAGCATGGAATGGTTCACAGTTCCCGTCTTTGATTGTTTCTTCCGTATTAAATTGCTATATATTAAACAGTCCTTGCTGCTTTGTTTATTTCTGATTGTAAATTTTAATATATAAAATTCATACTAACAGAAACCCAGACAAAGTTTATTTTACAACCAATTTTTATCAATAAACTATACACCCTACACTATGATATAAAATGTTTCCTTGGATTTGTAATTATCGTCGTGGTTCTTTCGAATCAAGGAGATATTTTATTTCCAATTGTAATTTTCGTATTGTGCTTTTGTTAATTATAAATTTATACAGCGAGAGTTTGAAATTATCTTCAGAGTTCCAGAGTTATCAATATAACTTTCTACTTTGATTACCATATTGCCCTATCACCATTACTTGTAAATGGTTAATTACCTCAAAAGAACGACATTGAACAACAGTGGACTGAAGGGATCTCCTTACTTTACTGTTATTTTTACTCGAACCGTTCTGAAAGTTAGCTTCAGTATAATTCAGTATAACGAATTAATTTTTAAAAAGTTGGTAGAGTATTGAACAACCGATATAGAACAAGACACCTAAATATGCTGATGATGAATAAGTTTTATGTAATGTTGAAGATTTGGAACTATTTCAAAACAAAATGTAATTAATGTAATATCAACAAAAAACATGCACTTGGAATATATTAATCATTACAAAAACTTACAATTACTGTATGAATGACGAGTCAGTGATTTCCAGCATTACCTGTAACAAAGAAATAAATGGAGACGATTTAATAATATTGTCAATTTATAAAATGAAATGCAATTAAAATCACAACAGTAAATATACGATAGCGGTACATTTATGTTTAGTTAGCTTTGTAATGGAAATAAGTATGTTATCCCCGTGTTGCTATACGGATGCTAGACTTGGTCCCTTAGACATACACATCCCATAAATTTTGTAATATGTCAACGGAAAATGGAGAGAAAAGTATTAGACATAACAAGACTAGAGAAGATATCCAAAAAACAAAATAAAAAAATCACCCAAATTGGAGATCATCGCACAACGAGCTTCAGTGACAAAGTGGAAATGGGGCGGAAACGTACGAGGCTACTACACGACATACGGATGCAGACAACCACCGTGTGGGACCCTACGAATACAAGAGGACACAAGGCAGCGCAAGAAGAAGATGGCCGTACCTCTTCAAACAGCAACTCTGGTCCCACTCGCCGTAATCGATATGAGTGGAATGAATTAGGACAAAAAAAGTGGAAATATACAACAATCAAGACTAAGACACAGATACCTTCTCACGCGATTATCTCGCAGCCTGAGTTAACTCATGAGCACTTCCTTCTCGCAGGTGGCTCTATCTGTAAGTGACACAATCCGTCTCATTCATTCTTTCATTTATTGTAATAAAATGAAGTTATTATTCATGAACATATATATATATAGGCCTATGTTACCATTGCTTGTTTGCTTTTAAAATTACTAATTATGTTTGCAAGTATTTATTCACAATTCCACATTTTTCTATGAATATTATAGTGGGCGTTACTGTATTTTTTCTGGCCATTTTATAACACCGTACTTAAATTATTGAAATCAAACTTTTATTTCTTCTTCTTCTACTACTACAAGGTTTAGGCTATGCAGCCTGTTCCGGCGAAGTTAAAAGTGGAGTCCAGCTTCTACGTGGTCGGCCAACATCTCTTGTTCCTCTGGGATTATACAGGAAGGTTCTTTTTGGTATTCTTTCGTTGTTCATTTTCATTAAGTGTTCTGTCCATTTCTTATTATTTTCGCTGATTTTATCTTCAATTTTATATATATTTAATTCTTCTCGTATAGTTTCATTCCTTATTCTATCCGCTCTTGTGTATCCTTTCACATTACGTAAAAACAGCATTTCCGCAGTCTGTATCCTGCTTTTATCCCTTGATTTCATTATCCAATTTTCACTTCCATACAACAACAAAGGAACAGCCATTGTTTTATATAATTTAAGTTTCGTATCTTTCCTTGTTTTCCGACCTAAGATTCTTTTTATGGTTCCACAAATAGCCTGGAATTTATTTACTTTATTTTCTATATCTTTATTTTCTCTGTAAGTTATATCACATCCTAAATATTGGAAATGTGATATTTGTTCTATTATTTTGTTATCCAGTACAATTTTTGATCTAATTCCATATTTACCAATAAATGCCATTACTTTTGACTTATTTATTGATATTTTACAATTATATCTATTGGCTATTAATTTAAATTTATATGCTAACATTTGGAGCT
Source organism: Diploptera punctata (assembly GCA_030220185.1). Taxonomy (NCBI): domain Eukaryota; kingdom Metazoa; phylum Arthropoda; class Insecta; order Blattodea; family Blaberidae; genus Diploptera; species Diploptera punctata. The sequence continues at coordinate 816,376 of JASPKZ010000440.1, read as the reverse complement.
CATTTTCAGATTCTGCTAAAAGTACAACATCGTCAGCGAATAATAAAGCATTTATTTTATCTTTATTATCGATTAATATTCCTTCATTAGTTAAAACCTTCTTCCATTCTTTTAGGATATCGTCCATATAAATATTAAATAATATAGGTGAGAGTGAACATCCTTGTCGTACTCCTTGGTTTATTTGAAAAAAATGTCTTATTTTTAGTCAGTTGTGGGTCAATACAAATATTTGGAATGCAGGCTTTCACGGCCGGTAATCATGGTAGTAAAAGATTCCGGGCTATGTGGCCGTGGTCTATAACTGGCGTTTCTTCCAGACGTTTCTCCCTCAACTGCGGATGGCATCTTCAGTGGCGAGCGCTAGAAGCTGTTGTTTCCCTGTCGTAGACTCGACTGCGAATGAACAGCAGAAATCTGGACGCTCTTATTTATACTAGTGCTGACGTCACGTGAGTCGCAGCTGTTTGGATCATACTGGCTTCTGATTGGTTCGGAACTCTCTCCTTGTTATTGGTAGGTTTTGACTTTCTATTGTCTAATATGTGATACCAGGCTTTGGCTAGTTTTATTCCTTCATCTTTTCTATTGAAATTGTCCTTGTGTTTATAAATTTCTATGGCCTCTCTGTATAAGCTTGGGAAATAATATGGTGTTGTGGCTAAAACTTGTGTTTCATCGTAATGAATCTGATGTCCGTTTTCAGTAAAAACGTGTTCTGCTACGGCCGATTTTTCTATTTGCCCTAGTCTGCAGTTTCTTCTATGTTCAGTCAAACGGGTGGCTATGCTTCTTTTTGTGGTTCCTATGTAAGATCTTCCACAAGAACACGGAAGCCGGTATACACCGCAAGTGGAGAGTGGTGGTCGAGGATCCTTTGATGAGCGAAGGCAGTTTTCTATTTTTCTTGTAGGTCTATAAATTGTTCTAATATTGTGTTGTTTTAGTACTTTTCCGATCCGATCTGTGACCCGTTGTATATATGGTAAGAAAGCTGTGCTGACTGTTGATGTATTATCCGTTTTGCGTTGTTACAACAACGCAAAACGGATAATACATCAACAGTCAGCACAGCTTTCTTACCATATATACAACGGGTCACAGATCGGATCGGAAAAGTACTAAAACAACACAATATTAGAACAATTTATAGACCTACAAGAAAAATAGAAAACTGCCTTCGCTCATCAAAGGATCCTCGACCACCACTCTCCACTTGCGGTGTATACCGGCTTCCGTGTTCTAACAACGCAAAACGGATAATACATCAACAGTCAGCACAGCTTTCTTACCATATATACAACGGGTCACAGATCGGATCGGCAAAGTACTAAAACAACACAATATTAGAACAATTTATAGACCTACAAGAAAAATAGAAAACTGCCTTCGCTCATCAAAGGATCCTCGACCACCACTCTCCACTTGCGGTGTATACCGGCTTCCGTGTTCTTGTGGAAGATCTTACATAGGAACCACAAAAAGAAGCATAGCCACCCGTTTGACTGAACATAGAAGAAACTGCAGACTAGGGCAAATAGAAAAATCGGCCGTAGCAGAACACGTTTTTACTGAAAACGGACATCAGATTCACTACGATGAAACACAAGTTTTAGCCACAACACCATATTATTTCCCAAGATTATACAGAGAGGCCATAGAAATTTATAAACACAAGGACAATTTCAATAGAAAAGATGAAGGAATAAAACTAGCCAAAGCCTGGTATCACATATTAGACAATAGAAAGTCAAAACCTACCAATAACAAGGAGAGAGTTCCGAACCAATCAGAAGCCAGTATGATCCAAACAGCTGCGACTCACGTGACATCAGCACTAGTATAAATAAGAGCGTCCAGATTTCGGCTGTTCATTCGCAGTCGAGTCTACGACAGGGAAACAACAGCTTCTAGCGCTCGCCACTAAAGATGCCCTCCGCAGTTGAGGGAGAAACGTCTGGAAGAAACGCCAGTTATAGACCACGGCCACATAGCCCGGAATCTTTTACTACCAATACAAATATTTGTTCCATAGTACAAGCTCTTAACAGTTTCTATAATCTGAATAGGGAGGCCTTTTTATTTTAGGACATTCCACAATATTTCCCTGTTTACTCGATCAAATGCTTTATCTAAGTCTATAAATAACAAATGTGTTTCCAGGTTTTTTTCTTGTCTTTTGTTTATTATCTGATTCAGGGCAAATACTCCATCGGTACAAGATCTTCCTTTTCGGAACCCATTTTGTTCTTCTGCTAGTGTTACTTCAGTAATTCGTTGTATTGGTTTGATATTATTCTAGCATAGATTTTATATCCACTATTTAGGAGGTTGGTTTCTTTCTCCTTTCTTATAAATTGGTTTTACTATACCTTGCCTCCATGTTGCTGGTATATTATGATTCTCCCAACACATATTTAGAAAATTCAAGAATCTTAATTTAAAGAATATATCTGCATATTTAATTAGTTCTGAATTGATGTCATCTGGTCCGCTAGCTTTTCTATTATTTGTTAATTTGAGCGATTCTTCCAGTTCTTCCATTTGTATTTTATCTACTTTCAAGTTCTCATATTTTGGTTCTTCTTCGTTTTCATTCTCGTTGTACCACAGGTCTCTGAAATATTCTATCCAATGTTGTTCTCATATTGATGTAGGTATATATGCAGCTTCTTTTTCTGATTTATTTAAATATTTAATTGTTCTATAAGCAGTCCATTGTCGTCCATGTAGATCATGTTCTAGATTAGATACATATCGTTCCCAACTGTCTTGGTGGGATTTCCTAACAATTTTCTTTGCTTCCTTTCTTTTGTTATAATATATTTCTTTTGTTTCTTCAGTTTTCTTTTGTAAATATTGTAAATGTGCTATCTTCTTTTCCTCTATAACTGTTTTAATTTCGTCATTCCATATTCTTAGTCCTCTCTTCTTACAATTTTTCCTTCTTAATCCTAGAACTTCATATGCTGCTTTCTTTAGAGCCCAATCGATGTTGCTCCATTCTTCTTCTATATTATTATTTATTTCTCTCTGTAATATATATTGAGATAATCTATTTACATACAACTTTCTTATACTTTCTTCTTGTAATAAATTCACTTTATATGTTTCTTCATTGTAAATTTTTCTTGTTGTTGGTTTCCTCCATCTTTCTAATAATTTTATATTACATGTCAAGAGAAAATGATCTGTTCCTACATCGAAACCTCTATATACTCTTACATCTGTGACCCAGGGTATCAATTTTCTGTTTACCAAGAAATAATCAATAATTAATCTTAATCCTCTAGCCGACCAGGTGTACTTATGTATTTCTTTCTTTCTAAAATATGTGTTAGTAATTCTGTATCCATTAAATATTGCAAATTGTCGAAGTTCTTTTCCACTATCATTTTATATTGTTTCTCCTTGTGTACCAATTATATCAGGTATAGGATGGCACCCTATTCTTCCATTAAAATCACCTCCAATAACTATATAATCATTTTTATTTACTTTATTCACTGCTTTCTGAAGTTCTTTATAAAATTTTTCAATTTTTTCTTTTCTCCCTTGTTCTGGTGCATATATACCTATTATTGTCATATATCCTCTTTGTATTTTAAACCTGACAATAATTATTCTTTCTGATATAAAAGTATAGCTATGTATCTTCTTCCTCCAAATGGGGTCTATCATCATAGCTACTCCAGCTGATGCACGGTGTTGTCTCTCTACACCATGATATACAAGGAGGTGATCTTCTATATCCTGTGTCCCTTTCAACTTTTTCTTTGTTTCTGTTAAGAGCATTATATTTGCCTTTTTATTTTTCATTTCATATAAAACTTCTGTCTGTTTATTATTTAATCCTCTTATATTCCATGTTGCTAATAGTAAATTATTCTTTATCATTGTCCTTTTCTTGCCTGGTCCATCATCAGTGTTTCCGTCCGGCTTTCTCCTTCGCTTTTTAGTAATAGAAAATTCATCTGGCCGCCTTACAAGGGCTGCGCAGATATAGTTGTGTGGTGGGATTGCCACCTTACAGTCTCCCAACTTGCTTCAGCTTTGTTTTTAGGGTGCTTTCCCTTAGGTAGATTGCCTTCTCTTCGGCTCTGAGCTCTACCTGCCCATTATAGCCGTCCAATCTGGAACAGACGCTATGCTGATTTTGGTTCACCCCGGGTATTTCATTTCCCCGGTACCACCTATATTTAGGTGGCATTCCCCTATCCACCACCTGGGGAGGCGCCCGATGGGGGATCAGCAACTCTCACGGGCAAACTTTTATTTACCAACCTAATTTAGTTAAACAGTCTATCCTCCCCCTCCATGGTATCTTTACCTTGTCGTGGTGGAGTGGCTTGCGTGCTTAAATGATCCTGAGAGCTATGCCGGCGGTAGCATTGCTGCCAATAGGGTTACCCATGCCGAACTGGTCGCAGGTAATAACCCAGACGAAAAAAGTACCTTGGTCGAAAGAGTGACGATCTTTCACCGTAAAAATACAACCATCAAAGAAATTCGGACATGGGTTCAACTGGGGTAAAATTTTCCGGAGGACAAATAGTCCCCCATTCGGTTCTCCGGGCGGGGACTACTTCAGGGAACCCATGCCAAAGGCTCAAACACAGGGACATGTTCCTAGGAACATGGAATGTTAGGACTTTATACAATAGCGGGGCACTAGAGATATTAACGCGGGAACTAGATAAATCGCCCTTGGATATAGTCGCTTTACAGGAAGTTAGGTGGCCAGGAGAAGGTAGTCAGGAATCAGGAAGCTTTGCATTATACTATGGGGGTGCAGAAAGACCTGCATTTGGAACGGGCTTTTTAGTCAGAAGGAGGATCCTATCCGCTATCCGAGATTTTAAGTTTGTTAGTGATAGGATATCATACATAATTCTAAAGGGTAAACAACATGATTTTATAATTGTAAATGTACATGCCCCCACAGAAGATAAAGATGACAAGATCAAGGATGAGTTCTATGAAGAATTAGAATGCGTATTTGATAGCCTTTCACGATATCATATGAAAATTGTCTTAGGAGATTTTAATGCAAAAGTGGGGCAGGAAGATATATTCAAACCAACAATAGGCAAATTCAGTCTTCATGAAGATAGTAATGACAACGGGGTTAGATTAGTCACATTTCCCACATCAAAGAATCTCATTGTTAAGAGCACAACATTTCAGCATAAGGATATTCATAAATACACCTGGACGTCCCCAGATGGAGAAACTCGGAACCAGATAGATCATGTATTAGTGGATAAACGCTGGCACAGTAGCATCATTGATGTTAAATCAGTTAGAGGGACAGACTGCAATTCGGATCATCATCTGGTCAGAGAGAAAATCAGACAACGGCTATCGCTTATGAGAGGAACAAACGCTAAAGATGATTCTGTAAAATTTGAATTAAAAAACTTGAAAAATGATGAAATGCGGCAAGAATACCAAATCAAAATTGCTAATAGATTTGAAGTACTGGGATCTTCCGATGACAATGTGGCAAACGAAGAAGAAACTGATATAAATAAAGAATGGGAGGCTATAAGAGATACTATTAAATTGTCAGCATCAGAAAGCATTGGTTGTTTAAAAAAGAGGCAAAACAAGAAATGGTTTGATGAGGAATGTGCCGACATTGTAAAGAAAAGAAAGCTAGCAAAAATGAAATGGTTACATGAGCCAAATGAGGTAAATTTTAGAGCAATTGGGTAGTATTAGACGGGAAACCACCAAGCTACTAAAGAGTAAAAAGAGGGAATATTTCAGAGAGAAGATTAATGATCTTGAAATGAATTAAAAAAATAGGAACATTAGAGAATTATATCAGGGAATTAGTATAGAGAAGAAAGGGTTTCAAGCTAGAACAAACATAATTCGGAATGAAAATGGGGATATGATTGCAGATTCCAGGAATATATTAAATAGATGGAAAAGTTACTTTAATCAGCTATTAAATGTACATACAGAACAGGACATTGAGGAGGATAATTTACAGACAGCAGAAATGCTAGTCGCAGAGCCAAGTGCATTAGAGGTTGAAATGGCGATTGAAAAATTGAAGATGTATAAAGCATCAGGTTCAGATGAGATCCCAGCAGAACTGATAAAATCAGGGGGAGAAAAATTGATGGACAAGGTACGCTGGTTGCTTAGTATGATTTGGGAAAAAGAAGCTCTTCCATGTGAATGGAAATAATCAATTATCGTACCAATTTATAAGAAAGGAGATAAAACTGATTGCAACAACTACAGGGGCATCTCGTTACTTTCAACTTCGTACAAAATTCTAACAAATATATTAGTAAGCAGACTTAGTCCCTATATTGATGACATTCTAGGAGATCATCAATGTGCATTTAGAAGAAACACGTCTACAACAGATCAGATTTTTATTATAAGACAGATTTTAGAAAAGAAATGGGAATATAATGGTACTGTACATCAACTGTATGCAGACTTTAAAAAAGCATATGATTCAATTAAGAGGCAGAAGTTATATAGTATCCTGCTGGAGTTCGGAATTCCTAAAAAGTTAGTTAGACTTATACGAATGTGTCTAAATGGCATAAAGAGTAGGATGCGTGTAGGCAAACAGCTTTCGGACACTTTCGAAATCCAGAATGGGTTGAAGCAAGGAGATGCACTATCTCCTCTACTATTTAATTTTGTACTAGAGCATGCCATTAAATCTTTAGAGAATGAGGAAGGCTTACAACTCAATGGTATTAATAAGCTGTTAGTTTATGCTGATGATGTAGTACTACTGACTGATAGCGAGGAGATACTAAAGGACAACACGCACACACTTTTGAGTAACACTAAGAAATTAGGACTGGAAGTAAATATCAATAAAACTAAATATATGGTCACAAGTAGAAATTCATTATATAATGGAAATGGACAGCTAATGACAAATGAGGGAAATTTTGAGGAAGTGGCTGAATTCAAATACCTAGGAACAATGATCACAAATAGGAATGAGATGCACAAAGAAATTACACATAGGCTCAATTCTGGAAATGCATGCTATTATGCATTACAGAGACTCTTGATGTCCCAATTCCTTTCAAAAAACGTTAAACTGAAAATATATAAAACTATTATTCTACCAGTTATATTATATGGGTGCGAAACATGGACTCTTACTTTAAGAGAGGAAAGGAGATTACAAGTATTTGAGAATAAAGAAATTAGGAAAATTTTTGGACCAAAGATAGATGAACAGACAGGTGAATGGAGAAGACTACATAACAATGAACTACATGGTCTTTATAGGAAGCCAGATATAATAAGAACAGTTAAGTCTCGTAGACTGCGATGGGCAGGACATGTTGCACGTATGGGGAATGAAAGACTTGCATGAAAGCTTCTTGTAGGAAAGCCAGAGGGAAAACGCCCAGTTGGTAGACCAAGAATGAGGTGGGAGAATAACATTAACTATGATTTGAGGGAAGTAGGTTATACAGGGAATGATTGGAAAGCATTATCTCAGGATAGGGATGTATGGAGAGCTAATGTCCGTGCGGCCATGAACCTACGGGTTCGATAGTGCCAGTGAGTAAGTAAGTAAGTAAGTCTATCCTCCCTTAGCTAGAAGAATTGCCCATGCACGAGCGTCAGTAGATCTAGCAATCTTCTCAGTTCATCTGGCAGGAGTATCACTTATTTCCCTACAGATGTCAATAAGGAAGATATGGCAGCATATTTGCGCACTGGGACATCCATTAGGCAACCAACGTATTACTTGTATGGGAAATACCGGTTATATTTAGCTCAGGGGCACTAATTTAGTCTCGATATACCTTAAGAGCCCGAAAATCCTCAAAACTCGGAACATTGCTACAAGTCTATCCTGGAGAGTTTGGCCTTGGATTTTCCCATGCTAAAATATCCATAGACCCAACCGCAATATTTTGCACATCTTCATAGACTGCTACATAGAGTGAGATTCTGACAAACTATTTTTAATATAATCATTGAAGGATAACCAGGATTATTCGTCAAATGAAATATATTTTCTTATGAGGGGCACGCCGTAGCGTAGTGGTTAAGGCACTGGGCTACAAGCCGGATGGTCGAGGGTTCGAGTCCCGTTGGGGTCAGGATTTTTAAACTGACCCAAACCCTCTGGCGGCACTATGGCCCTGGGGTCGACTCAACCTCTAACGGAAATGAGTACCAGACGCTTGTTCTGGGGGTAAAGGCGGCCGTCACGCAGGGCTGACAACCCGGCTGACATAAAGTGCCGATTGTCTAGAAAAAGTGGGAGCCTTAACCTCCTACTACCCCAAGGGCCTCCGGGCCTGTTGTGGGATCACTTTACTTTATGAAAACAATATGGAATATGAGACTGCAGACGTAATATTCACCTATCAGAATCTCGCATTATCCTCTTAATAGAGGCAAAGAAGATACTACATGTCTTCTTCGGCCGTTTTGTTCTGCCTGTATACGGCATTCCTATCCAAATATATATAAAACGCTACTGAATTGTCTGCCATTTTCTTACTGTTATAGGCTATATCTTCTGCAGACAATCGGCACGAGATGTCAGCCAAGGCGTGATGACCGTTTCTCCTCCCAGGAATGTTAAAGACACCATTAAATAAAACAAACCACAACAAAGAACTAAATTATATAAAATCTATAGCAAGAAAAAATGGACACAAAGAAGAAATGAACAACAAGTTGGTTAGAAAACAAAAAGAAAAACAATTTAACATATATAACAAAACTGGAAAACGTGTGTAATATAAATACAAATAATTAGATTATACTAATTTATAAGGGAAATTAAAAGGTCAAATTAGCTAATTCGATCACGAAAAAAGACCAAAAACATTAAAATCGCTTTTGAAACTAATAACAAACTCAACAACATCGTATCAAACAAAATTGAAGTAACAAATAAACATGAAAATAAAGGCGTTTATAAACTAAAGTGCAACAATTGCGACATGTTTTACATAGGTAGAACGACAACAAATTTTAACACAAGATACTCTGAACATTAAAAGAAAAAATATTAATAACGAAGAAAAATCAAGTTTTACCAAACATATACTTGAAACGGGTCATCATTTCGACAAAATCGATAATGCTATGTCAATATTACACAGAGAGTATAACAACAAGATTAGCATCCTTCAGGACGTGAAATTTTAAAATAAGCTGAGAATACAGACATGTTGAACGAGAACACGCCCACAGACCTGAACCCGTTGTTTAACTTATACAACAATATCAGTACCAGTTGAAATGCAGAATGTGAAATATTTTTTGAAAGGCCTTCATATTTTAACTACTTTACGAAGTTTCATAAGACAACTTTATTTTATTTGAGAACGACTGATTTACTAGATACTAATTTTATATTTTAATATTTCTTATTTTCGAACATACCAGGAGAAGGGGGCTGCTAGTAGGTTCAGCCAATTTAATAATTGCGATCCATTGTAAATAGAGCCAACGAGCTTGGAACCTTGATAATTATAATATAAATAAACATATTGCTTTCAATCATCAATACTATTTTTTTAAACTCCAAGCGCGACAGGCCTAGAAGGCCCTTGTCCTACCAGCCGGCAGCAGGCCTCACACACACGTGTTAATCGCAGAGGTCGACGATCATCTAGCCAGTGCAGGGGTAACGTGGTCAGCATATCGGTTCCCCTAGCCGTTATAGCTGATTTTCTCAACCTAGAGGTGCTGCTTATTGTAGCTACCCAAATGCCTCACGATGCTGGGAGGGCACCGGTCCCATACTGGTCGAAATTCCATGAGAAAATGAACGTTTCTTCCCCCATGGAGACTCGAACCAGTGCAAGTCCCATAGCTCTGCGCCAAGGTTTCTTGCCTTAACCACTCGGTTACGGTCCGGGACAATCATCAATGCCATAACAAGTTAAATGCAATGTTAATTAAGTGCCACTAATCTTACGTAATATTTAATTGCATTCTTCATAAAATAATTTAACGTTTTCTGGAATGTAAGTGCAAAATTCATTTCAAATATAAGTTACTAATTTAGGCTGTATATAATGTTACTACATTATAATGTGTATTAGTTTATATTTAGTTGTGCCTATATTATATATTATATTATCACCATTATATTATCTTGATGTGATTATTCATCTTATTTTCCAGTTTTTTACAGTTACTGGATATCGTCAATACACTGTGATACGAAAGGTCTCGCTTCGAATTAGTGAAGAATGTGATCTATCATAAAATGTAAGAAGATATTAAAATGTATTTTCCAGTAGAATATAATATTACATCTGCCTTTGAATAACTCAATTTAAAATACATAAATCACAAAATTAAACAAAAATTAATATTAACTTGAAGAATTCCTTATGAATAATAAACATTTTCTAGAACTCTAAAATACTGATACTAAATTGGTAAATGTAAAGTACTTCTGCCATACTCCATTTCTACTTTCTTTTAACATTTTATTATTTTTCAGGATTAATAACCTCGGATTAATCGCAAAATAAATAGAAACAACAGAGAATTACATTAGGGAATTATAATTAGACAGGAAAGATTTGAAATATAATTAGGAATGATACATGTGTTATGATTGATGATTCCAGGAGTTCATTAAATACAAAGAAACTTTAAAGTAATCAGCTATTAAATGTACAAGCAGACCACGATATTTTAGACGATTAAATACAGAGAGGTGAAGTATTACTCACAGAGCCAAGCGCATTAGGGATTGGAAAGGAGATAGAACAGTAAAATTAAAGATGTATAAAACAACAGGTTTGGGTTGGTTCCCAGGAGAACTAATAAAAAATGAAGAGAACAAAAAATGATGGATAACATACGTGGGTTGCATAGATTTATTTGGAAAATGTATGTTCTTCCAGATGAATGATAAATATCGATTATCGTACCAATCTATAGAGGAGGAGATAAAACTGATTGCAACAACTGTCGACACATTTCATTACTATAAACTTCGTACAAAATTCTAATAAATATATTAGTATCCACACTTAATCCTTATTTTCTGACCCAACTGCTTATTGTCAATGAGGATTTAGAAGTAATAGATCTAGAATAGATAAGATTTTTAGTATAAAACAGATTTTAGAAAATAATTGGTAATATGACAGCAGTGTACATCAACTCCATGTAGACTTCAAAAAGGCATATGATTCAATTAAGGGGGAGAAGTCGTATAGTATCCTATTGGATTCAAAATTTCCAAAAAGAAAGTGTGGTTGGAAGTGAACATCAAAAAAACTAAATATATGGCTACACATAGAAATGCATTATATAAATGAAGTGGACAGTTAACAACAAATGAAGGAAATATTGAATAATTGGCTGAATTCAAATACCTGCGAACAATAATTACAAACAGGACAGAGAAGCACGAAGTAATTATATATAGGCTTAATTGTGGAAACGCATGCTATTATACAATACAAGGTGTCTTGTCATCTCATATTCTTTCATAAGAAGGTTAGAATAAAATATAATAAAATGTCATTCTTCCGGTTAAATTATATGGATCCGAAACATGGTCTCTTGCTTTAAGAGCGGAGGAAAGATTACAGATATTTGAGAATAACGTATTTAGGATAATCTTTGGGCCAAAGAGAGACGAACCGACAGGCGATTGATAAAAAATAGACAACAGTGAACTTTATGGGAACCAGATAAGAACAATTATGTCTCATAGACAGCGATAGTCAGTACATATGCGACGAATAATAATAATAATAATAATAATAATAATAATAATAATAAATAATAATAATAATAATAATAATAGCTTTATTTTACCTGGCAGAGTTAAGGCCTTAAGGCCTTGTCTACCACTCAACCAGGTTTAAAAAAAATACAAACAAAAAATAGTCTTAAATCTAAATTACAATATATATCTATAAATATAAACGATTACAAGTTATGAATACAATACAATTAATATTTATAATGTATTTTGATTTACTCTAAATTTAACGAATTAAATATATATGTACAATATATATAAAAAACAGGAAAAGATTAATGACATAGTATAAAATTAAATAAATAGAGAAAAATTAATTATTAGACAACAGGTAACTGTATAAGCGTGACTTAAAGGTACCAAGTGTGCGGCAACCCCTGATATCTTGAGGAAGGAGATTCCAGGAGCGGGCAGAGGCTACTGTGAAGGAAGTAGAATAGGAGGAAGTGCTATGAAGAGGAATTGTTAGCAGACTGCTATCTTGTGATCTAGTGTCAATATTGTGGTAAGAGGATAACTTCTCAAATCTAGACGCCAGGTAAGTAGGGATGTAGGAATTCAGAAGCTTGAAAAGTAGTGAAAGAGATTGCAATTTACATCTGTCAGTAAGACGGAGCCAAGAGAGGTTATTAAAGTGTTCGGAAATATGGTCATAACGGCGGATATTGAAAATGAATCGAACGCAAGCATTATGAACACGCTGCAGTCTCTGCGACAAGTCATAGTTTAGATCATTATATATAATGTCACAATAATCGAAGTGTGGTAACACAAGATTCTGCACAAGGATTTGTTTTAACGAAACTGGGAGAAAATTCTTTAAACGTCTAAGATAATGTAAGATGGAGAAAGTCTTTTTACATATGTGTTTCACTTGTGTTTGCCAGGTTAGATTTGCGTCTAGATGTAGTCCAAGATCTATTACTGAAGAAGAATAAGGGATAATTATATTATTTATAGTAATGTTTGGTAGAGAATGAAGGGGGGCATGGAAACTCCTTGTTACAAAATCAGAGGAAATGTGCCCAGTAGGCAGGAGGTAGGAGAAAAATTTAGCCATGACTTGAGGGAGGTAAATTATACAGGGATGATTGAAAAACATTAGTTCTGTATAGGGATATTTCGAGAGTTTATATTCGCGCGGCTATGAATTTCTCGGTTCGATAGTGCTAATGAGTTTTTATAATACACACTGTTATAATAAAATGTACCGGTATCTCACCTTGTTATGCAGTTGACAATGTAATAAGAACTTGAATCTTTCAGGGTAATTTAAAGCTGCTATTACTATTATTATTAAATAACTAACTAACGAACTTACTCACTGGCACTATCGAACACGTAGGTTCATGGCCGCGCGGACATAAGCCCTCCATACATCCCTATCCTCAGCTAATGTTTTCCAATCATTCTTGTATAACCTATTTCCCTCAAATCATGGTAAATGTTACTCTCTCACCTCATTATTTGTCTACCAACTGGGCGTTTTCCTTCTAGTTTTCCTACATGAATTTCTATGACGTCTTTCATTCCCCATTCGTGCCTTATGTCCTGTGCATCGCAGTCTACGAGACTTAATTGTTCTCACTATATCTGGCTTCCTATAAAGACAATGCGGCTCACTGTTAAGAAGTCTTCTCCATTCGCCTGATTATTCATCTCTCTTTGGTACAAACATGTTCCTAAGAACTTTATTATTATTATATTCTTATTATTATTATTATATTCGTATTATTCTTATATTATTATTATTATAATATTATTATTATTATTATTATTATTAGATTATTATTATATTATCATTATATTTATTTATTTATTTAAGAGTTCTGAATGTATACAGCACCTTCCTGTGACCATTATTAACTTTGATTCTTTTCTTTCAGTCACCATCCTGCATTTCCCTGTCCTTCATCAAATTAAAAGTTTCTTCTATCAATGTCTTATTAGGTCTTATTACTGTTATTATTATTATTTTATATGTTTTTGCAACTTGTAAATTAATACGCACGGAAGAGACTAAAATGCTGTGTTTGTTCCGTTCCTTTTCCATTTACACACAGTAGGCCACAGATATTAATTTATCATAAGTAATGACACGAATGATTTCCAAATCATCGATAAATTCACGAGTCGTGAAATGACGAATAAATTTATCTGGAGGATTTGGAAATCAAGAGTGGCATTTGTTAGGACCATTTAACAAATCAAATTAAGCTGTTTACTCACAAATAATTATTTAAATATAGTTATATAAACTATATTTAATGTAAACGGCGATGCTTTAAAACAAATCAGAAATGTATGGTTATGTTTCATTAGTTTATCCGCTGCAACTTGATCATATTATTTATTCCCAAACAAGATCACAGTATTGTAAGAATGCACCGTAGTGGATAAAAGATGAAACACATTAAACTGTATATTATATCCAACATTACAGGTTGTTAATTTATTTTATTAGCAAATAACTCAGTAAAATCATTATTTTAAAACACAATTATTGAATACACAATTATCAAATGTGTAGTTGCAAGGAATATGTTCATTATTTGCTATACCTAATGTATTTGTTGGAGAGTCAGTCATCGCTGCAAAATAATGCTCTGATCTGTTCAGAATATTAAAAAGGAGGAGCTTTCTTTATCATAAAAGCAGGAGCTGGTAAAGAGAATTCGATAAAGAGCGAGGTGAACCACAACTGTCATTGGTTGTAAAACAAATTCATTGAAACGTGATTGTCATTAAATCCCATTTGGAGTATTAGTTAGATAGTCACACAATAATATACCATCACGAAATTCATAATCATTATGGATATGATATTCAAACCTCTAAAGAGTAAAATAAAGTTCTATTTGCAATTTTAGAACCTTTACTTTGAGCTTGTGCAGACTGAATAATGGAGAAAACAGGCTTTTCGTATAACTATTCAGCGGAAGGGGACCATCTATCTGAACCTTCGGGTTATATTTAAAATTAATAACTGCACCGATTCTTTCAGCGGCAATGAGTTGTCTAGTTTCGTTTAGGTAATAGGACTTTGCAATCTGGGTAATTTGTATTGCATTAAAGCTCGGAGTACTAAAAAAATAATTATTGTATTACATTATTATCATAAAACAGTTGTTCGTTGATACAGTTTTGTTTATTTAGTAATGAAGTCTATGAAATTACTTAGATCGCGGTAAGAACATTTGACAGGATAAGTAACATCTTTAGTTTAAATTATTAAAATAATAAAAACTTAATTTTCCTGAATATATTAAAACAATTCCAAGTCCAAACTATTCTCAATTGAAATATTTTAAAGCTAATTTTTCCGAGAATTTAATTGTTTTATAATTACAAAATTATGTTTTAAATTTAGCACACATTGCGGTTCCTGCTGGTCGAAACATTTAGCGTGGTAAGTTATAAGGGAGAAAATGAAGGTTGAAGAGACTATCGATATATATATGCTTCAACAAGGGTCAACAAGAACGAACCTAATGCATTCTGCTGATGATGGGACTAGTCCCGAAAGGCCTACAGAGTTTTAAAAGAACTTAAGTTGAGGAGACGGACCTACAAGGTAACTATATTATAGTTTTTAACCGTACATTATATTACTGTGAAGACACTATTTTAGATTATATTAAAACTCAGCAATTAAAATTGTCCAGCGAATGGAAGAGGATCGTATACCAAAATGTGTTTTGGAACGGAAACCTGAGGGAATACAAGGCAGATGAAGACCTAAAACCTCCTGGAGTCAGGGAATATATTTATACATGAAGGAGAAACATGTGTAACCAGCAGATTGAATGGACCGACAAAACTGGATATTTGGAATCGGAGATGTCAAAGACATTAATCAACCGATGATCTATCTAAATTGAATAAAGCTTTATTCATCGAGTTCGCTCTAGGAAAACGACAACCACAACTATGGTTCTAATATTCTTTCGCCTACTCCGTAATCTAAATTAGTTAATACGAGTTAAAATACATATTATTTGTTAACCATGTGTTTTGGGGGAACGGTTTACCCCTTCGGTAATTCCTGATATATAATTCCATTCGCCGCAGATATGTAAAGCGTTAATACTTCTGCACATGTGTTTCATTCACGTATATATAAAAACAGCGTTCCTTAGAATTCCATAAGATGGAGACATTAATTATTATCTTTGAGGACTCAGTTAAAATTGGTTTCAAATATTTATGATAGATAATTGGGCAATCGATTCTTTAGATTCGTCACCTGTCACGTTAGTGTTAGAGATATTTTTATTTTTAACATGTGATTTTACGGGGAATGAACATTGTTTGTTAATTGTACAATCATAACTTATTTTAGCCAGAACACAATACAGTTGTATTTATCTTCTATATCTTAACTTCCTGGTATTTCCAGGCTATAAGAATAGCTATTGTCTTTTTATCAGACATGCCGCTTTATAAAATTATTAATGAGAAAAATATATTTTAATACTGGTTGAATAATTAATTGAATTAATTTTTAATGTAATTTTGTGATAATCTGATATGATATAAAATATATGTATCATTATATAATTAAATATTTGCTACATTCTGTTATATATATTTACTTCTACTTCACGAAATTAGGCCATTTCACATAAGTGGGATTTAATGAAAATTCCCATCGTAAATGGGCGACCAACACACACACACATATTTATATATATGTATACAAATATATATTTCTATTGACTATTTAACGGATGCCCCAAAATGGTAGTCAATGACCAATCTCGTTTCAATGAACTTTGTTTTACAAACAATGACAGTCGTGTTTCACCTCGCTTTTTATCGATTTCTCTTTATCAGCTCCTGCTTTCGTGATAAAGAAAGCTCCTCCTTTTTAATATTCTAAACAGCTCAGAGCATTATTTTTCTCCAACAAATACATTTAATATAGCAAATAATGAACAGATTTCTTGATTTTACTGAGTTGTTTACTAAAACAATTAATTATTAACCTATAATGTTGATTATAATATTAAGTTTGATGTGTTTAATTATTTCTCCACTAGGGTGCTTTCTTACAATATTGTAAATAAATAATATGATCAAGTTGCAGTGATTGTACATAACCTCACATTTCTGATTTCTTTTCAAACATCGTCTTTACATTAAACATATACATATTTTAAAATGCCGATAACTACATGTTAATAGTAACTTTTGAGTAAAGAGTTTAATTTTATTCCTTAAATAGTCCTAACAAATGCAACTCTTGATTTGCAAATCTCTAGATAAATTGGAAGTCACTCGTGGCATTACTTATGATACGTTCGCGTCGTGTTACATAACAGAAGAAGGAGAACTACACAATATTCTAATATTTTTCAGGCCAGGTAGCCTAACTTTAAACCTTCAAATGCTATTTGACTTTAAGTTATAAATATACATCTCATATATCTGTAAACTAGCAATAGAATTTGGAAAAGTCAACTTGATGTGAAATACTGCGTACATCATGAAGAAGAGCCCACAGCGCCAGTAAATATATGGTGCAGAAAGAATGAAACCCTAATATACGGTAGGTTAAGAAAACACTTGTCACTATGAGTGGACAGAGGAGTCAAAGTAAATAAGATGAACGTTGTAGTTGAGAAAACATTGTATGAGCTGGGATCACCCTCTCTTGAAGCATAATTTTTCATTATTACTTCCTTACTCTTTGAGCAGACGTTACTTCCGTAATGTAACTTTTATTACGTACGCTACTCTTCTTGCGACTGAGTGAATTATACTAAAAGCCGTGCGGTAATTAGTAAACGTGTTTAGAAATTCAAACTAAACCTTTAGATAGAGTCATAACTTAAATGTTCCTTATCATAAGTAATGCCACGAGTGATTTTCAAATTATCGATAAATTCACGACTCACGAAGTGAGGAGTGAATTTATGTAGAGAAATTGGAAATCAAGAGTAGCATTTGTTAGGACTATTTAACGAATGAAATTAAACTGTTTACTTACAAATCCTTATTTAGCAATAGTTATTTTAAAATATTTATATATTTAATGTAAACGGCGTAGGCAAACAGTTTTCGGACACTTTTGAAATCCAAAATGGGTTGAAGCAGGGAGATGCATTATCTCCTCTACTATTTAATTTTGTACTAGAGCATGCCATTAAATCTTTAGAGAATGAGGAAGGCTTACAACTCAATGGAATTAATAAGCTGTTAGTTTATGCTGATGGTGTAGTACTATTGGGCGATAACGAGGAGATACTAAAGGATAACACACACACACTATTGAGTAACACTAAGATATTAGGACTGGAAGTAAATATCAATAAAATTAAATATATGGTCACTCGTAGAAATACATTGTATAATGGAAATGGTCAACTAATGAAAAATGAGGGAAATTTTGAGGAAGTGGCTGAATTCAAATACCTAGGAACAATAATCACAAATAGGAATGAGATGCACAAAGAAATTAAACATAGGCTCAATTCTGGAAATGTGTGCTATTATGCATTGCAGAGACTCTTGATGTCCCAACTCCTTTCAAAACACGTTAAACTGAAAATATATAAAACTATTATTCTACCAGTTATATTATATGGATGCGAAACATGGACTCTTACTTTAAGGGAGGAAAGGAGATTACAAGTATTTGCGAATAAAGTACTTAGGAAAATTTTTGGACGAAAGAGAGATGAACAAACAGGTGAATGGAGAAGACTACATAACAATGAACTACATGGTCTTTATAGGAAGCCAGATATAATAAGAACAGTTAAGTCTCGCAGACTGTGATGGGCAGACATGTTGCACGTATGGGGAATGAAATACTTGCATGGAAGCTTCTTGTAGGAAAGCCAGAGGGAAAACGCCCAGTTGGTAGACTAAGAATGAGGTGGGAGAATAACATTAACTGTGATTTGAGGGAAGTAGATTATACAGGAAATGATTGGAAAGCATTAGCTCAGGATAGGAATGTATGGAGATCTTATGTCCGCGCGGCCATGAACCTACGGGTTCGATAGTGCCAGTGAGTGAGTAAGTAAGTAAGTAAGTAAGTAAGTAAGTAAGTAAGTAAGTAAGTAAGTAAGTAAGTAAGTAAGTAAGTAAGTAAGTAAGTAAGTAAGTAAGTAAGTAAGTAAGTAAGTAAGTAAGTAAATAAGTAAGGTAAACGGCGATGTTTCAAAACAAATGAGAAACAAATGGTACGCTGCATTTCCTTCCATTGTTCATCACTGCAACCAGATCATAATATTATTTATTGCCAAAGGATCGCAATATTGTAACAATACACCCTAGTGGAGAAATTTATGACCAACGTTATAGGTTTAAGTAAAAAGGTAAGAAAATAAATGAAGGAGTAGGAAAAATTAATCATCTTAATATTGAACCTCGTAAAATAACTATATTTAATAATCCTACCATACGTACTATTATATTTTGTCTGCAACGTCATTTCCTGGAAAATAATTCATTTAAGAAAGTGCAAAGAGTTTTTCCTTTTTTTTTTCGTGGTTTAATCAATTGTTACAAATGTTTTTTTATATTATCTATCGCATGCGCTTTCTGCTGACATTCATGCACTATATATACAATCTGGTAGCCGTATTTCTTAGAGGGTCATTCACTGCAAAATAATGCTATGACCTATTCAGAATGTTAAAAAGGAGGTGCTGTCTTTATTATGATAAACTTTAGTTGGTAAATTTTAGGCGAAACACGATTATGATTGGTTGTAAATAAAAATCATTGTGAAAAATCGTACATGACCGTGAACATTTTAAGTCCTTTTTTTAGGTAGGGGGCAATTTGGTTTTTATAAAAAATAAAGGCAGTAAGTGTTCAATTGTCACTCGCTGCAACATTTCGAGTTTAAGCTCCGCAAAAAGTCGGAAGATGGCATTTATGCTCTTTATTTCCATATTACGCATGACGTCAAGAGATAGGTGATGTGCAACTGTATTGTGTATAGAGGGAGTGTAGGAAAAGTATATAAGTCTTTCTGTATTATAAGTGCATTGTTTGTGAGATGATGAAAAATGTAAAATACAAAATTAAGTTTGGTGCCGTCACATTGCTTTCTCTGGTCGAAAAGCACCAAGGGAAACCCTAGGAATAAGGGGTTTTAATATAATCTATACAATTTGTGCACAATCTATTGATTAAAAATTGTACAGCCTTTGAAAAAAATGATGGCGCAACTCTTGATGGTGGAAAGTTCTAAGTTTTGAAGAGCGATTCACACTAGTAAGTTGTTACATGTGCTGTCTCCTTTGAGGTCAAATCCGGCGGCATAAGTGATCAATCATAGATTTATACCAATCGTTATTGAAAGAATTTCAACAAATTTAATGAATATTAATTTAATTTCCAAGTTAAGAGGGTTATCAGATGACTGAAAGCAAGCAATGGTCTCTTAAACCAATCAATAGTAAATTAGCGCTTACTTCTGATTCAGTATTTGTATCGTTCGCTTCATTAGAATAGTGGGTAAGATGCTGTCTTGCGACGACGCAGGCCCAGGTTCGATCCCGGTCAGGATTTTTTAAATAACGTCGTTATTTTTTATATTGTCTACACGTTATCAGTGTACGTTATATAAATAAATTTATACGAGTATATATAGGGTAATTAATTAAAGGAAACAAATCATGTATGTATGTATATATATATAAACGAATAAAGATTGTAAAATTTCGTTACTTTGTTTAAAAAACACAAGGAATAACAAGATTGTTTATTTCCACTACTAATGTAAAATACATCTGATTAATTTAAATTAAGACAAGTTAATACATAATTACATTTACAAGTAAGTTCTGGAGTATAGCTTCGCTTCATACAGACTGTTTATAGCAGGGAACGGTTGTGGTCTAGTGGAGGGAGCTTCTATTTCCCATGCAGGAGGTCGCTTGTTCGATCCCGCTGTAATGCTTTTTTTTTCTTTCTCTCTCTCTCTCTCTCTCTCTCTCTCTCTCTCTCTCTCTCTCTCTCTCGTCCTTATCTCGATTAATTTTCTTTGTTTTTTTGCCTTGTTTCATTTAAAGCATTTACCGCACTACTTATATATGAGAAATTTTATTTTCCATTGCACGACACACAACGAAATAGAACGGCTTTTAGTTATCATATAGCTATACAATTGCGAACCAAACAACTGACCTCTGGTCATGAGAAGTGGCTTCGTTCTGGGACTTGGAAAATTACTTGTGCGCCAACAATTATTTCAGAGGCTGTACACCACTGCTCCTCCTTGCCTCCATATTAAAAGTTTTATAATTACATTTTCAATTATCGGATATCGAACCCGGACTCCAAGTGAGGAATAACGCACTTTACCGCCTAATCTAGTACGACGGATAATTAAATATTATCTTTGGCAAACTTAACGATATTATGCGGCGTACAAACAAGCTGGTAAGCTTAAACAATATTGCTCTTAACATTACAGGTGTAAAATGATATCAATACAAAACAAAATACTCCAATATAAATGTAACTCCGTTGTACTAGAGATACAACAGCTCCGAATATAAAGTGAGTGTTAACACCCAATGGCAAGTACAATTCTAGACCCAAGTCATTATGGTTAGGTGTGACATAATACCTATACTTCATTTTAATCTTTCTTAACCGAATTTCTCTACTTCTAATATAAAGTAGCCATTAATTTGTCGATTACTCAAGAGACTGAGTGATTCTATCTTTCAGATCCTATATCAGAAAAACAATTTCGACAGTACAGGTGGGAAAAGAATCTACGAAGATCTGGGATCTTAGACATACATAAATAGTTGTAATATCAGATGCGAGTTATTAATTCAAATCATGAGTTTAATAAATAAAAACTGCAAATATAAAAATATAGTCGCGGTATGCTGACCGGAAACAATTGTATAATCCTGTTGGAATAAGAGAATTTTCCGCGTTCCATCGGGCTTGGGTCTTAAAATATTACAACAGAAAAACTTAAACAAGGGAAGCAGTGGGAAAAGAAATGTAAAAACGAAAATAAAATCAAAGAGGCAGGAATGTAATATAATAAAGGAATTTATTACAAATCTGACATCTGGAGGTAGTAAAACTAAACCATTGCATTATGTAGTGAAAACTAACTGATATAAAATATAGAACTTATATTTTTTTTAAATAATTCACCGGCGGACACTTTCTCTCTCTCCCTCTCTTCCCTCCCCTCTCTCTCTCTCTCTATATATATATATTTTTTTTTTTCAATATTATCAAGGACTATTATACGACTGGTCCACCGCTATGGTCTCGAGGTAGCGTGCTGCCTTGTCACGCAGTGGGCCCGGGTTCGATCGCCGGTCGGAGCAGTTTTTCTGGGTGAGGTTTTTATCGGGGTTTTTCCTCACCTGTAAGACAAATGTCAGGAAAACTTTAAGGCCCAAACGGTCCCCGAAATCATATGGTCATCATCATTCTTATCATTCTCATCATCATCCTTCAACGGTGTGGAAAGCAACGGGAAGCTACCACACATACAATTACCTAGTAAAGCTGCAAGCATGGCATGAAAATGCTATGGTTGCAGTGAAGGACCTGCCTTTGGGCAGAATTACTATGGATGGATTATACGACTGTTAAATAGCATCTCCGATAAACAACGGAAAGGTCAATAGTAATTTATTTTGTATCAATATATGATATGCACTTAGCACTCAATGAAACAAAATTTTAAACAAATGAAAATTTTGTTTTGGTTTAAGTCTTTCACTGTAGTCCATTAAGTTATATTATGCATAGTTTTAGGTACGATCTTGATTTTCTTATGTTTTATAGCAATTGGTGGCTAATTCTTTTGGTTTGAAGTGGTATTATGCTCGATATCTGGCTCACAAAATAAATTGGACACCTTAGAAACAGTACAAAATATAGCCCTTCGTCTGATAACAAGAAAACTTTAATCTAACCTAAAGTTTACATGCAGTCACAGCTTTCACAACAGAAATGAATAGTAGGACTTTATTAGATACATACAGTGTTATTTACAAATGTGGGTCGCACGATCTGTAAGTGCTATTGACAGTCCGTATCAATAAAATAATAAATAGTAAATAAGAAACTAGATGCAGGCACGTTCATCACAATGAAAGTTAAACATAAATCTAAGTGATTCCAAACCTCTCAACCAAGCTGTTTCAAAATTACAAATACCAGACATCTCAAATTATATTAAATAACCTTAATTCAACACCTATTATCCGAGGCTTGATCCTTGGGACTGCGAGCACTGTATAAGATACACCTTGAAATGTGTTGCTAGCCCGTTTTCATGGCGGTTTAATGAAGATGGAGATATGCTCATTAAATTTGCTGCAACGAATGCTTTAAGAATAAATAATACATTTTTGATCATCCAATAAAGTATAAATACACATTCCATAACAGTTTTTAAAATTAGGGACAAATGTCATATTCAAGACATAAACAAATTTATTATAAATAGACGAAAATATTGGAAGGGTCGTAAAGAAAGAATGGAAGACAACCGACTTGCAAAAAGAGCTAAAGAAGATAGACCAATGGACGGGAGAAGAACAAGAGGAAGACCAGCCAAGGGATGGATAAAGAGTGAATGCACACCCAATGTGTCTTCCTCGAGGAGCAATTTTGGAAATAAACAGGGTGAAAGTCCTACAAATTATGATTAAGAATAATAATAAGAATTCAACAGCTACATATAAAAACTCGTAAATTCTTTCGATTACACAGACATAACAAGGAAATTAAGAATAAAGTGAAGAAATAAACTTCGAAAATAATAATGAAAACTACTGTCCTTAAGATAATATCCAAACACAGTGTGAGTCAGCATGATCAGAAACACAGTTTGTGCTTGGAAACACAAATACACCTGTCTGGCAGTACTTCACTAATGTTGACGTCATCCAATTAGCTAGCAACAATCTCGTCTTCAAAATCAATTCCTTCACAAATGCAGTTATTCTGGTTGATTAAAAATATATTGCCCAATCACTAATGCCATAATATCCTGCCGAAACTAGTAGCCAACACAACACAACACTTGTTTCCTTACTCTTTCTAATGTACGTAGTTAAACTATCTACTTATATTATGTAACCTACGTTAAAGTATTCAATGTCACCCGTGACGTCATTTGAACGATCTGTTGGGAAAGGGATTTTTTTTTAAACTTTGGATTAAACACATACATTTTTAATCTCATGAGGAGGTGGAAGGTCTCCCTGAATGAGTGTTTAGCTCAATCAGTGGTCTTCTCCGAGA
Source organism: Diploptera punctata (assembly GCA_030220185.1). Classification (NCBI taxonomy): domain Eukaryota; kingdom Metazoa; phylum Arthropoda; class Insecta; order Blattodea; family Blaberidae; genus Diploptera; species Diploptera punctata. The sequence goes on along the minus strand of JASPKZ010000440.1, from coordinate 792,357 downwards.
AAATATATTTAAGATAAAACACACCATTCACTCACAAATTTGTATTAAATATGGCGAATACGATAATTATGATTATGATGGTCAGATAATGTTCGGGAACCATTTTTATCTTAAAGTTTCCCGATATTTGTCTTACATGTGAGGAATATACCCGAAAAAATATAAGAAATCTAGCCATAAAATATGTCATGGACAGAAATAAACATCTAGTAGTAGAAAGTAGTAATAGGACTTTATTAGACTAAAAGTAAGATATATACAATGTTATTTACAAATATGGGTCGCACGGGTCGTAAGCCGTACGTGCTGTTGACAGTCCGTTACAATAAAGTAATATTTAGTAATAGTATAAAGAAAAACAAAAAGAAAACAATAATATTACAATTACATAATTATACAATAACATTACATATTAATTAAGTTATGTAGAATTATTAAGAATTAATGGTATTGCATTTTGAAGACATGTATTTATTCATGAATGAGTGTTGTTCTTATTTTCCGCGTTTTGTCCAGAAATTTACCGAAGTTTCTCCAATTTTCTGGATTTACCATTAACTCGTGTAACTCTCCAGTGGATGCTCTCGCATGTATGAACTGACGGTTGTGAGAAAATTAATTTCATGCAAAATAAAAACGAAATTATATTTAGACCAGACACCAATACCATCAGAGGCGCTCAAGAACTTGATACAGGGGAAAATTATAAACACACACAGATAAAATCCAAGCAAATAAATCAAGAGAAAACATACATTATATTTGGAAGTCGATCGACAACAAACAAGAAGAGAAGGTGTTCTAACTAAATCTCAGACAGACATCACTGAAAATGTTAATATTAATAACAAGTGAATTTGTAACTCTACTTGCTCGTATGATCTCTTCAGATAAGGTCTCTCAGGAGGATTGTACTGGAAATCCCTGGAGTTGTTTAAACTGAATTCATAACAATTTATTATTGCGATATTTAAAATATGTAGACATTTTAATAACGTAATTACTGAAGTCTTGTAATTTATATTTATTGTATTTCTTCTTCTTCTTCCTTCCTTCCAAGTATTAGGCCAAGGCCTGTTACGATCCTATAGAAAATTTTCCCTCCAGCGTTTGAGGGAAATTCTCGTATAAGACTTGAAAGCATAATAATAGTCCCTTCGATTGGTTGCTGGCCAAAGGAAGGCAAGACCAGTGATGGGGCTGCCATCTTATAGCCTCTGGTCAGGCTTTTCTGGAGAAGAAAAGAAAATAAAGGAAAGAAGAAATGGAAGAAAGGAAAGACTCCCTAGCCCTCGGATGCCCTAATAGCGTCGGCGTCAAAAACACAAAGAGTTAACCAAGAGAGGTTAGATAGTAAAGTTAAAAGAGTGCAAAACACAAGTAAGTGGAAGAAATGTTTTGCACAGCTTGGGCACCTTGTGGTCGCCATCCACATATCCCCTAGATGGGGACCCCTGAGGGGATTTATTGTATTTATGTTCAGATTTCATGTATTTTTGCTGTTATTTAATTTCATAATCACGTTTAATGTGAAGGATTCAATAATTGATTCAATTTAAAATAAAACAGGGTTGCATGGGATAGTGAAGTGCATTCTAAAACCTGTCCTATCCAAAACCTACCCTTAAACTGCCCGTACGCGTGGTGAAACCTGCTTATAACAGATGAGCTCTAGGGACCGAGTTTTGGTGATATAACCATAACATCACGTGCAGGGTGAATTCTGCATGGATGGAAACCCCATCACTTCACCCCTTCGGGCTAGCAACACATCGAATTGTACTATAGGGTTGCTTTCAATTCTCACAACAAGCCTTGGATGGACTTCGTTACAGGCCTATAGGCCTAAGACTGGATTGAATGAAGGAGAAGAAGAAAATTAAACAATATGAAACAACATCACGTCATCATATTAGACTAATACCCTCAACTCTTGTCGGCTCCAGGGATGAGATGAGATTAAATCATTGTATTTTATATATCTGTGAACGAGAAGGGTGCTGGCCGACACGCCTGATGTACCGTCTCAAGGTAGGATGAATAAAATGGAAGGAAGTGAATGTGACGTTTATGGGGAAATGGTGGAATGAAATTTGTAGTAGGGGAAAACAGAAGAAATGCCGAAAAACAAGCCCAAGTTCCGTTTCGTCCACCAAGAAACCCATATGTAGTGTCCGAGTCTCGATCTATAGACCCCAGCAGGGAGAGGCGAGGGTCTAACCGCTTGCGTCATAGAGACCTCTTAACTAATATTCATTAATAGTTTATTTTCATAAGATATCTGTCCATCTATTTTGTATTTTATATGACATTTATACATTCTTAATTCTTCTCCAAATGCTCAAATTAAAACTAATGCTTAATTCATGTTGACAAAGGAACATTGTCTCGTTACAATCACATGTATTTCATATAAGGTCAGACAGTTCAGTTACAAAAATGTATGGCAAGCTAAACATACTGAGATGTTGTATCACTAGGTAAGACATGTTGATGCCAACACTCTACGTCACTTTGAGTTCTCAACTATAAATTGTGGTTTGTAAGTGCGGAATATTGATTTTTTACAAATAAAATCAGTGGACAAAATCAACAGTTCCTCACACATTATTTATTTAAAGTGTATTGCAATTATTATTATTATTATATTATATTATATTATATTATATTATATTATATTATATTATTATTATTATTATTATTATTATATTATTAATGCGTTTATGTCTACATTAAATCAATATAACCGGAAGTAAACCTATAATCAGTTTTTGAATAAGTATCGGCGCACTGTTTTATAAAAAGTATCTCCTGAAATAATATTTAATCTTGTTTACGTCGGATATGTCAATCAGGAAACGATTTGGTTCACAAGCAACGTCTGTCACAGGTGCAGAATTGCTCTTTTCTGTCATTTAGATCATTCATTATTTTAATTTTATACTTGAAAAATCTAGGTTTTTTACACGCTTTATATTAGCTTGACTTGTATCTAATGTAACGGAATTTTTTAACACGATTTTCACCCACTTAAAAACATTACATTGACTTGAAACTTTGTATACTTGTAAAACACCAATGACAACACAATAACTTGATACTTTTATTCTAAAATCGTGGTAGAATCATCATAAAATAAAAAAAATAAAAACCGGTATAATAGATTGCGAACGTATCGACTTTTTAGTCAATCGTTGTAAGAGCCCAGTTGGTAGAGCGGTGGACTGTAGTGGTATTTAATTTCAGTAATCCATAGACCGCTGGTTCAAATTCGGCCCGCAGTATTAAGCATTTAAATGTTCATGGGATTCCGGTTTATGACAATCAATTCAACTAAAAATAAAAAAATAATAATTTAAAAACCTAAAACAACACGCTTTATTAGAATACCAAAATAAAAAAATAAAAAAATAATAGTTTAAGAAAACTAAAGCAACACGCTTTATTATAAAACCGAACTAAAAAATGAAAAATAATTATAATTTCCAACACCTTGGGATAAAATTAAGTGTCAACAAAAAAATCACCTCCAACACATCTAGAATAAAACTAGAGTTATCTACAAAAAAATACCATCAATAGCGTGGGGTGCTTTTTATGGTTTTTACGTTTTCTTCTTAGAGACATTACTTTTACCAATATCTGTTTATTATCAAATATATTAATTGATACAGAGCACCCCACGCTTTTGATGGTAATTTTTTTTTGTAGATACTCAAGTTTTATTCTATATGTATTGGATATGATTTTTTTGTTGACCACTTTAATTTTATCCCAAGCGCGTTGGAAATTATAATTATTTTTCATTTTTAGTTCTTTTTCTAATAAAGCGTGCTATTTTACTTTTTAAACTATTACGTATTTATTTAAAAAATGTTTACAGTTAGATCTAATACATTTGCCATATGCATAAAAAAATTTGGGAATATGCTCACTGGCATTATGGAACCCGTAGTTTATTGTCAGTGCGGACATAAATGTGCGTATACACTTGCACGCAGCTCGTATTTTCTTCGTCGCAATTATTCATTTCAACGGACTTCCTGCGATCCATAGGAAACCCACAAATCTCCAGTAGACATTTTGTAGAGCAGGTGTAACTAACCATGTCTCTATCGCATTTGTTGCAAAGCACAGAATCTCTGATAGGACAGATGGCGTTTACATTTTTATTTAATTATAAGGCTATATTTAAAGATTTTGTGCTAAAAGTGTGTACTTCGTGAGCCACTGCAACAGATGACATCAAAAACTTAAATGGCGCTTAGTTGGTTGATGCATAACGCCGTCCAAGTATTTAGGAATTGTAAAAATAAAACAATGAAAAAATATTATATATTATAACTTGCCTTTTCCTGTACCTTGGTTACTGTTTTACTTTCCTCACGCCGCGCCGGTAAGAAGAAAGTAAAGTAAGTACCTTCTTTCTGCATATATCCGGAGATATATCCATCTGATCTCTTATTGCCTTCCAGGCATCTGCTTTCAATGTTTTGTAAATAATATTTATGTTGAGGTTCCCAAAATAATGGCTTGTTTCTATAAATATCTATAAGTTTTAACACGTCTCCTTCTGATCACTCCATACTCAAGTAATAAAACCTACAGGTGCGCGCGAGAAACAACGAACCTCTTACGCTCCCGTCCAAATCTGTGCAGTGAACACTCAAAGTGTTCGTGGAAAAAATCCATTATGAGTGGATCGTGGTGCGCCGCGTGTGCGCGGCTCGCGCGCGCAGCTTGAAACCCCGTACAAATCTAACAAACGTGGTGCGCGAGCGCGGCGCGTTCATGGCGCAGCGCACAGGTAAGTACATACTTTAAGGTCTCCATACATACTATCCTGAATTTCCAAACATCCCCTATATAATCTACTTCCCTCATATCATGGTTAATTTTATTCTCCCATCTCATTATTGGCTTATCTACTGGGCGCTTTCTCTCTGGTTTTACTACAAGGAGTTTCCAGGCCCCTCTTTCATTCCTCATTCGTACCACATATCCTGCTCATCGCAGTCTACGAGACATAATTATTCTTATCATATTTGGTATCCATGAAGATTGTGTATCTCACTGTTACATGGTCTTCTCCATTTACCAGTCTGTTCACCTCTCTTTGGTCAAAAAGTTGTAATATCCTAACATTCCATGTTCTCAGAACATCTCTCTGTATTTGAGACTTTGCTATGGATTGCGTAAAAGTAGTTCCCGCGCGTATAACCGAGTGGGAACTACTTTACTTCAGACAAATTTTACCCCAGTAGAATGAATGTCCGCGTTTCTTGACGATAGTATATTTACCATGAAAGATCGTCAATTCTTTCGAACATATTCAGGGATAACAAATCTAAATATAATGACTAAAAGTAATATTAAAATTCCAGACTCAAATCTCAAGCAATAAACATATGTTAATCACGATATGTAAACGCTGAATTTAAGCATATCTGTTATGTACCTTTCTTGAATGAATGTGTGATTGTAATTAAAAAGGCCCAAGTATTTCATCCTGGTGCTGTGTCTATCCCGGAATGGTTTCAATGAAATGACAGTTCCCCAGTTTCATTTTCACTCATATCCCAAATGGGAGTCACATTTCAATGATTTTTTATTTACAACCAATCACAGTCGTTTTTCACCTCGATTTTATCAGTATAATTTTATTACCTTAAAATCAAGCTCCTCCTTTTTAACATTCTGAATAGGTCACAGTATTATTTTGCAGTGACCACATGTGACTACCGGATTGTATATATAGTGCACGAATGTAAACACATAGTGCTTGCAAGAGATAATATAAAAATATTTGTAGCAATTGATTAGGCCTATACTACGCAAAGAAAAGAAACCACTGTTTGCACTTTCTTAAATAAATTATTTCCCAGGAAACAACATTGCAGAAAAATATAATTGACATGTTTACATCATAGGACATCAGAAATTAATTAATACCTATAATGGTGGTTATAAATTTCTCCACTAGGGTGCATTCTTACAATATTGCGATCCTTTGGCAATAAATAATATGATCTGGTTGCAGTGATGGACAAATGAAGCGTAAAAATCGTTCCTCATTTGTTTTCAAGCATCGCCGTTTAAATTAAATACTTAAATATTTTAAAATAACTATAGTTATATAATGATTTGTGAGTAAACAGCTTAATATCATTCGTTAAATAGTCCTAGCACATACCACTATTGATTTCCAAATTCTCTAGAAAAATTGGAAATCACTCGTGGCCATAACGTATGATAAATGCTTCTACCCCGAAAACTAATTTGCCATAACTTACAATATTTTCCATACGTCGATGCGAAATTAGAGGACATTATATACAGGAAATATAAAAATTGTTCCAGCTCACCATCCCGTTATCTATATTTATAAAAATTCAGCTATTTTCTTGTTTATTTCATACGGCACTCCAGAAAATTCACAATACACTAATAGTTCGCTGGTGTGTGTTTTAATACACATTATGTTACACTATGTACATTTTACAACAAGTGTAGCTGCAGAGCCCATTATAGTTTCATAAGTAATGCCACGGTGATTTCCAATTTATCTGGAGGATTTGGAAATCAAGAGTGGTATTTGTTAGGACTATTTAACGAATAAAATGAAACTCTTTACGCAAAGAGTCATAATTTAAATATAGTTACCGGTATTTCAAAACGTTTATATTTTTAATGTAACCGGCGATGTTTGAAAACAAATCAGAAATGTGAGGTTATGTATATTCACTGTAACTTGATCACAGTATTTATAGCCAAATAGGATCGCAATAATGTAAGAATGCACCCTAGTGGAGAAATAATAAAACATATCAAACTTTACATTATAATCAACATTATAGGTTATTAATTATTTTTTTTAATAAACAACTCAGTAAAATCAAGGAATCTGTTATTTATTTGCTATATTCAGTGCATTTGATGGAGTAAAATAATGCTCTGAATTTTTCATAATATTAAAAAGATTAGCTTCCTTTAGCACAAAAGCAGGAGCTGATAAAGATAAATCGATAAAGAGCGGGGTGAAACACGAGTGTCATTGGTTCATGCTTCTTTTACCGGGTGTTAACCCTTTCTTTGAAGGCGTTTTCCTTACTCTAGTAGGTCTACAAACAGTAATTGTGTTAGACCCATTGCATAAATGTATACAAATAACTTACTCTCGTATCTAACATATAAAAACAAAAACTAATCTATGCAATATTACTTATATATTACACAGAAAAACTTATTTTCTTATTAGTAAAAATAGTAAATATAAATTGTAAAAATAAAACTGTACACCATTTGTACGAAAAAAAGAAGATACAAACGACTCGAAACATATGAAAATTACTACGTTTGTAATCTTCCCTCCGTTTGGCTGCGTTTGTCAAGGAACCAACATATAAGCACGCTGGCACATACAGAAATTTTCTCTGCAGGTTCCTTCCAACTTCATTTTGAAAAAAAGACAGGGAATTTTAAAACACCGATCTGCATAATTGTAGAGAAATTCGCATCTTCTACGGAAGACGTAGATAAAAGGGACGGCTAGCACGCGCGGCGCCCTTTAAAGGTCACGTGAGAGACATTTAAATTTCAACTAAGTCAAAAAGAGCTGCACTACACGATTTTACAAGAATACTTACTTAATACTTAATACAGGTTTTCCTCTTTACAGCAGTTCGCCTTTGGTTTCTGCTTTCCAGAGATTCCTATCTTCCCATTGTCCTTCTTCCATACCCCTCTTCATCATGGATTTTACAAAAATAAAAGTTAATTAATATGCAAGAAAATAAAAACATTGGTATTTAGGTGATTTCTGGAATTTTTCACAGATCGGTCCCCGAAAATATTGAGCTAAACGCTGCACAAATTTTGAGAAAACAGAAGCTTGAAGTACCTTCAGTTTATTATTATTTTTTTTACTTCTGACTAAACTAGATTTGTTAAAAAAAACTATTAAGCGTCAAAGACGAAAGCAGTTACTACTTGCAAGAAAATACTCATTTATCACAAATTTTCATTGTATTTGCTGTTTCGGAAAATTAGGTATTTGAGAAACGTTGTTAGGGACATTATATTCGGAGGACTCTCTTTTCGGAGGTAATTGATTCGGGAAATATTTCAAGAATTGAAAAAATCCGATAATATGGTGATTTTACCCTAAATAAATAAAACTTACATATTTTAAAATTATTTGCCTAAGAAGATGCAAACTACTATAGTTTAGTATGATGAAATACACAAAGAACATGAGACCATTATCAAAGCATCTTTTAACAAGAATGGAACTGTTCATCCCTAGTTCATTGATCCAGAAATACAAGGTCTCTATAACAAAGAGAAATGTTATGTGGATATCATAAAATGTTTGATTGCGTGATAAACGTATAGATAAGTACAACATTGGAGCTAATTATTATTATCACATTATCTTTTTGTTTTAATAGTGATAATATCCATTGTTAGCAGTGTTATCTTTAAGTTTTTTAATCAGATATTTACCCTTATTTAATTAGTCTATCATTTGTAAGGTAATGCTTCATTCAACCAGAATTGGGTTGAAGTTAATATATTCTTCCGCTAATGAAGGAAATCATTAGTAATTTAAAGTGTTGTGCACACCTACATTTATACATATATTTCCTTACTGACACTGGGTTTAAAAACATGATCTTCGCTACACAGAAACTGCACTATTTGTGTCATCTCGTAAAAAATATAATTTTATAATTAATACATTGTTTCACAATATAATATTACACTTGTCACATTTAATTAATTGCAATATGGTGAATGAATAATTACATTACAATTTAAAATGTCCACAGAAACTAAATTACGATTACACAATTTAACAGTAAACATTCCCTAAAATACAGCAGTGAAAACTAGTATTTCAATTCTAGAGCATAAAAACAAATTACAAGCTGAACAAATGTGAGTGTTACGTTCTCTTTCACATGTACGTAAATTGGATAAAAACGTTGATATTCATGAAAGGATAAAGGTTCAAAACATAGTAGAAGACACTTTCACTAGTAGAGGTGACATTAGATCGGTTAGAATTTCTTTAAATAACTGTGTACTGGTCTTCACAAAAATGTCCATTTGGTTCACATTAATTTTCTTTACGATCAGATTATAATTGTTCTTCTTTAAGCCCTTCTTCTACAGAGTTTTATTAAGTCCCTTTCTTCACACTTGTTGATGCACTGAGTTCCTGTTTATACAATGCCTCCACTCACTATAAGTCACTAATTACTACTCACTGTGTCTGACCGCCCCTAGTTGGTGTTTGTAACGCTTGTTAATATTTAAATATTACAAATTAAAAGTAATATCCACTATGATACCGCAAAACATGTTGGCATTGCTGAGTGCTTATTCACAAACTAAGGACACGAAAATTGTACAGTAAGCTAAAGTCATTGGAAATAATATTCAAAAACATCTGTAATTTTCCAAGCACACTTCAGTACTGCGTTTTGACTGTATGTAAAACCTTCCTCTGCCAAATAGTTCCCTTTAAGATCTATTTTTATCTAAGACAATTCTCAGAGTCCGCCTTCTGTATACACAACCTACAATCGGGCCATGTAACTCCATGTTCAGCATGTTGGAATTGCCAAGGGAAATACTGATGAAGTTTCTAAGTTATCGTTGAAATACAATCAAGAAAATCTATAAGTGCAAAATATACAGTATCTAATATTTGTCAGCGAAACATGCTCTCATTACAATAAAAATCACTCACCGGTTCGGTTTCTGCTTAATATGGCTGATAATGATGTGTTCAGAAATATAACTCAATATATTCCTGTATGAGAACATTAATTTATTTCATATGACAGGGATTTTGCGGTTATTAATCGACTCACAAAGAAGAGCCATAGAATATATAAAGTGGAAGAATACTCAGAGCTTAAGAAAAAAGTATGTACCTGGACGTTTCTTCATCAAATATGTGAAACCAGATGGCATTATAGCATTCACAAAGTGGTGAACTAGGCACTATAAAAGGCGTGTAGATGTAATGCGCTAGCACAAATAAGGAAAGTATAATTTCTTTCCAATTGTCCAAATTGAGGCGCATTGAATAAAATTCAGATATGAAAGGAATGATTGTTCTTTTTGAGTACATTGATGGTCTAGTGAAGCACATATTTTCTTTTTAATGCTACAATGAAACACCGAGTCTACCCCATGAGAAACCATACATCACTGGTTGTGTTTCAATACACATAATAAAGGGAAGGATATGCAAAATTAGCACAACGTATTTCTGCAGGAAACAGTGAGTTTTATGAAACATTTATTGTTTTTAATGACCAAGAAAATACACAAAGTAGATGTTGATAAATAAAAATACAAACTCGCAGTAACATTTGTGCACAAGTATTTTCCCTCACTTTGTTATTCCATCATGTGAAATAATATCAGTACATATTTTCCTGAATTGTATTGTTTATTTCATTACGATCCCTGCATGGTGACTACATAATAGTGAGCTACGTGGTCTTTATAGGAAATCAGATATAATAATAAGAGTTAAGTCTCGTAGACTGCGATGTACACGACATGTGGCACGAATGGGGAATGAAAGAGTTGCATGGAAGCTTGTAGGAAAACCAGAGGCAAAACGTCCTGTTGGTAGACCAAGAATGAGGTGAGAGAAAAATATTTACTGTGATTTGGGAGATGTAGATTATACAGGGATAATTGGAAAAAAATAGCTCAGGTTAGGAATGTATGGAGAGCTTATGTCCTCGCCCCCATAAACTTAAGTGTTCAATATAGTCAGTTAATTAGTTAGCTATTAGTTATTTCATTACGATCCTAAAAATCATACGGATTTAAAATTCATACTTAAAAAACAAAGGACATATATATATATATATATGTAGCACAATAATTGCCATATATGTCACATAATGAAGTATTTTCCGTTCGGATGTGATGATTGCAAAGGTGGAAAAGTATTATTTGGAAACTTATTGTACAAACAATACATGAAGCTTCTTTATCTAATGAAAATATTAATTTTTGTTAGATATTGCTTTCTGCACTCATATTTTAATTTAATTTTTCTTGTACTTTTCCCTAATTCTAAAATGGCAAAAATTAATTTGCCATATTATTGTATTTAAATGTGTTAGTACGAAGTGAAAAGAGCTAATGAATACTTAGTCTTTATGATATTAAGTACTGTTTATTTTTTATTTAAAAACATTTTATGTTATTTACAAATTGTTTTAACATTTATGTTAAATATTGAATGAAACATATGTATCTGACAGCGTACGTTTCTAATTTAAGTCCTAGTTCCGTAGATTGTATTAGTGTGAGGCCTATGCATGATATGATGTGAGATGGTTGTACATAGGGTTTGTTTGTTCACTCGCATTGAAAATATCTTCTGAAATGTTGCTATGTTTATGTATTTTGTGTGTCCATTTTGAAATCTTACTCTTTGTTATTTTCTAATGGGCTATATTGATTACACTGCTCAACATGGTTTTGTGTCAAGAGTACCAATAGTTGTATTTATTTCAGTTTTTTATCGTGTTTTCAAATATGTGATCGAAATGTCTCCACCACACACTGTTTTTTATTTCAATTTCAATTAATGAATTTAAATAATAATTTTTTTGATAAACGTTTTTCGTCCATTTGTCCATCTTGGCGCAGTGAGTGATGAGCACGGGGAACACTTTCATCAGGAGATTTCAGCTATGGAAAAGAGATATCAAGGCAAATGGAATTCTAATATGCTGGCCGATTATTGTTGTACCCAGGCGAAATATAGGAGAAAATCGTGATTTCTTACTTTCTTGGTGAGTCCGAATGTTCGAATAGTGGTTGCTACGAATATAGAAAGTATTGAAGTGTTTGAAATTATAAATGTCTGTCTCTCGGAAACCTTGCGGGATGGCGAAAAACCGATATATTTGATTTCAGGAGAAAACATACTATCACAATCACATATTTTTGTTTCTGAGACAATAAAAAGTTTCTTTTTTGTTGCTCAGTGTTATGCTTTAAACCAATCTGACATGGTGGCAGTTTCCAGTGTTAATTTACTCCTATTTTCATTTTCAACTATATGTGAATGTTTTTGTGGTAGGTTTTCTTACATAACATGTTCATTTAGCTAAGACATCTGTTTTTTTTTATTTTAGTATGTAGACTACTCATATATGGACGGATTCTGTGTATACTGTATATGAGTACGTTATTTGTTTCGATGAAAATAAATTGCAAATTAAAAATGAATGTGTCCGCTTGGGATCCGGAATAAATAGGAAAATGTACATGTACTCAAATATTATGTTAATGAAATAGTAAAGCCAATAGAATTAAATACTATTGAAGGTAATTATTAACACAAATTAGAAATCTATATCGAAAAACTTTTTGTAGCCAATTTACATTGATACTGTTGTAATACCGGTGTTCCAAACAAGTGGGATGGATACTGATGTATAATTTATAATGATCAATTATGAAATATATAGACATAAATCAAATACCAAATTTAAGTCACATTGTCAGAAAACATTAAAACTTGATTATGTAAATTCTGAAACATCATATACAGGTTTTATACAACCTAACGTGTTTTCTATGTAAGAATTTGTATTATAATAAATTCATTGTAGGACTATATAGAGCAATGTGCATGTATACAATATATATATTGAACAAGGACTGGTAGTCGAGGTAGGTTTTATATTATGTGTCCAAGGATATGGGTTTATGGACAATTGTGCTCCGGACTAGTTGGGTTCAGGTTTCGGTAAAACAATGGACTTAAATCTCGGGAATCCGTGAGGAAAGGATGTTCACTTGGGGAAAAACAGTAGGCCCAGTGTGATGTCTTGTAATTGATGTTCCACTTTTATTGATGCTTTGAATTACATTCGTCGTATTGGACGACGAGTTTGACGAGAAGGCTGTTGGTGGGTCAGAACTAATAATGGTTATAACACTCAACCAAGCGATGTAACTTATATAAAGCACTGAAACTTATACAAAAGCGATGTAACTCATATAAAGCGATGTAACTTAGCCTATGTAAAGCTATGTGCCGTCTCTACCGGACATTTGCCAGTCGCAACTCTGCTCGCAACCGACTACTGGCTGCCTACTCCACGCTACTGAACTGCCTAACTCATTGTCCACTAACTGAACTGAACTGAACTTTCACTAATTTTCGTTAAATAAAAATATTTATTAATTCCGAGTGGGCCGGCATTAGTCCCTTCCACCAAAAGGCTTAGCGTCTTACAAACAGTTTATATGTTACGCTAATTTTGATTGGTAGATTGTATCTTAAGGGCGTTATCGTGGGTGTTAAACTTAGAAGTTTGTGGCCTCGTCTCCCCCTTTAAATTAGTTGCCTCATAATATAAAATTTCCAGGGTTGACCAAATGGAGTTTTCTTTAAGGGCGCGGCTATCGACTGTCGGCATCTACCTTACGCCGCAAAGAAGTCACCCGCTGTTAGCGACATGTACTAGTTAAAATTCGTTTGGGGATAACTCTTTCCACAAATTACCTAGGGAAATCCACTTGCTTGTTTGTGACTTCCCAGCCTTTTGTAAGAAGTTTTTGGGCTTAACATTGTTATAGCATATATGATAATAGTGCAGTCTTTTAAATCCTCTTAACCAAGGAAACTGCAGACTTTTTCCCCATTGTATAAGGGCTTACGGATCCATTGTATGATGTTTACTAATTTCGTTCGCTACAATAGCAAGGGTCCAGGTCTATGACTGGCGCTAATTGCTTGGTACTACTGTTTTATTTATTGTTTATTACATTGTTTTGTGGTAGGTTATATCATTTTATTTTTGTTACTATTGAATTCCTATTTTAATTACAATTAGTTTGAATATAAATATGCCCTACTTCTGATAATAATTACGTGTTCATAAATTATTCACCCTTGATGAAAGTATTTATTTATTTAAAATAAGAGGCTGAGCGAATGACTTGCCACAATATATATATATATATATATATATATATATATATATATATATATATATATCACAATGATTCTTTCCCGTGCTAGGGTATATAAGTGGGTAGAGGGCACGAAAAGAAAACAAGCAGTAAGTTGTACAGTAAGAAAATTGATATTGCGAAAAATGCGGCTGAATAAAAACAATATTAATATAAAATTATAGAATATTCACCTGAAAGGTCCGTCTCCTCAACTTAATTATCATTTAACTGTAGCGCTTTCGGGACTTGTCCCATCATCGGCAGGATTCAAAACTGGTGTTTCACTGAAGATCTGGTAGAGGGGGTTGCATGTATTTGGTTCGTTTTCGTTTATCAGGCTGTCGTTGTGAGCTGCTTTCATGATTTCCATCTCTTCGAGTACGTTTATCTTCGCTGGATTATTTTCTCTGTGCATTACTGTTAGTGTGTTTTCAATATTTAACATGCGATGTCCTTCATGGATAACGTGTTTTGCATAACTTGATTTCCCTTCTGCGTGAATGAAGTCTCGAAAATGTTCTTTGAATCTGATGTTAAAACTCCTGTTTGTCCTTCCTATATAAAATTTGTTGCAGTCCTTACATGTCAGTTTTATAAACTCCTTTGCTGTTGAAAATGTTATTTTTCTTCAATGTTATTGTTTATTATGTTGTTTAATTTGTTATTGGTTCTGTATGCTATTTTTACGTTCTTATCGGCTTCCTTTAGTGCATTGACTAATTTTGTCGTTTCTTTTCCTGTGTATGTAAGTGTTATCCATGTTTTCTTGTTGTTGTCAGATTCTTTTTCTAGTTTAGTTATGTTGGTTATGTTGTTCTTCCTTTTTTGTTTTTTTTACGAGCTTATCTATGAATTCTTCATTATAGCCATTGGTTTTTGCCATATACTTAATGTAGTTGAGTTCTTGGATATAATTGCCTTTGCTTAATGGGAGTTTCAACATTCTACTGACTAAGCTATTAAATGTACTAATTTTCTGTTGAAAAGGGTGTGTAGAATTTTTGTTTATGGCCAGAGCATTGTTTGTGGGTTTCCGGTAGATACCGATTTCTAGTTTATTGTTGTGTAGATTTTTGGTTATAGACAAATCTAAGTAGTTTATGCTGTTGTTAACTTCTATTTCTTCGGTGAAAAGTGATTTTTTAATGCATGTTGTTTAAGTCTTGTAGTATTTCTTTTTCTTTTCTGTTTTCATTTTCATATATTACTAGTACATCATCGACATATCGTGTTATTATTTTTATGTTGAATTTGTGTATTAGTTCCTCAAAATGTTTATTTTCCAGTTCTTGTAGGAAGATTTCTGTCATTATTCCAGATGTAGGACTCCCCATCGGGATCCCGTCTTCTTGAATAAATAGTTCATTGTTAAATTGGAAGTAATTTTGCTTTATTGTTGTTGTTATTAGTTTGTTTAACTGATTGATATAGTTATCTTCAAGTTTACTGTCTGTTAGTTTTTGTTTTATTATGTTTGCTGTTTCGTTTATCGGGATATTAGTGTACAGGTTTTTTATGTCGAATGACGTCATTTTAGTATTCCTATTGATTTCTAAATGCTGTAGTTTGTCTGCTAGTTCAAATGAGTTCTTAATTGTGTAACGATTTTCAAGTTTGACATTATTTTTCATTTTCTGAGCAACTAATTTGGAAATTTTATAGTTAGGAGCATTCATGCAATTAACAACTGGTCTTATGGGAATGTTGTCTTTATGGATTTTTGGAAGGGCTTTCATTACTGGTGGTGAGGGAGTATTATTTACCCATTTGGCGTTTTTGTATTTGTTATGTTCATTATTGGTTGTGTTGGTGATTAGAGGGCACGATTTTAGTGCTTCTTTTATTTGTCTGCTATACTTTCCTGTGGGATCTTTTTCTATTTTTTTGAAACTGTTTTCTTTTATAAATTGCTTGGTTTTGTTGATGTATTCTTCCTTTTCCATAATAACTATTGTGTTGCCCTTGTCGGCTTTTGTGTGTATTATATTATTGTTCTTAAATTTTCTTTTATTTTAGAGATGTTCTTGAGAGTTTGTTTATCTTTGATGTTTATTGTTGGTGGAGTTTCTTTTATGACTTTAGCTGCTTCGTATCTAATATGATTTTTGTTATTAATGTTAAGTTTGTTTATTGCAATTTCAGTTTCAGTAATTAAATTTTGTTGTGTTCTTTTTGCGTTGTGTGTAGGGAAATTGAATTTGTATCCCTTTTCTAGCAAGTCGGTTTCCTGTTTGTTGAATTTTATTTTTGTAAGGTTTGTAATTCTTTTGTCTTCAAAATTGTGTGATTTGTTATGTTTTAGATATGTGTTGTGTTGCATGCAATTGTTTTTTTTTTTGTAATTCCACGCATGAGGTAAAACCTTTTGTTTTTCTCCCTTTGTATTCACATTGTACGAATTCTAATGCATGATGTTTTTTCTAAATATTTTAGGGGTCTTGTAAAGAAACTCTGAACTTGTTATCATGTAAGGTTAATGTCGTCAGATAAGCATCTCTGCATTAAATAACTAAATATGTATTGTTCCGAACGTATCTGTGAAAAGACTCGGGCGAATTTTAACTTTCTGAAACAAGTCTCGTCCTTTAACTTAATACATATAGAAATTTCATCGAAGTACCAGAGAATTATAAGTCATGAAACAATATTATTAGTTTATTTAGCGACACTCTTTAACATCGAGGGTCATTAACGTTTCAATTGAAATCTGGATGTTTTAAATGGGACCCATGGGTTTAGTTCCATCAAAGGAATCTATATTAAGGATTTTTATGGCCTAAAATATATATCAACCCCGGCCGGGTTTCAACCAGACGTGAGCAGCGTAATCAGTACTACCTCATGACGCCAGATTGTCATGTGACTTAAAAATAGAAAAAATAATATTTAACTTTAACTATCTTTATCTAATGAGGATCTCGTCCTAACCAGTTTTTTACGCCCACTTCAGTTAAGAGGAAATTGTTGCTTGCCAATGGATTATAATTATTGATTATTATTATTATTATTATTATTATTATTATTATTATTATTATTATTATTATTATTATTATTATTATTATTATTATGACAAAGAAGAATGCACATGTCTAGAGTAACTGATATTTTGAGAAAAAACGTCATAAATATTTCAATTAGGCTTTAGCTTCAGTTGGTAATTTAATCCAGTGCTGTTAGGAGATAGTCATAAGTAATGCCACGAGTGATTTCCAATTTATCTAGAGGATTTACAAATCAAGAGTGGCATTTGTTAGGAATATTTAACGAATAAAATTAAGCTGTTTACACACAAATCATTATTTAAATATAGTTATTTTAAAATATTTATATATTTAATGTAAATGGCGATGTTTGAAAACAAATGAGAAATGTTGGTTAGTTTCATTTGTTCATCCGCTGCAACTAGATCATTTTATTTATCGCTAATTAGGATCGTAGTATTGTCCCTGGGGGTCCGTCGGGCCCCAGCTGTGCTCACAACAGCAACAGGGCGCGTCCCCGGGTGGCGGATAGGGGAACGGTCGGTGGTTTGCTTGCATTCCTCCCGGCTAGGTCCAGACCGGACCCGCAGGCCATTTGTGGGGTCGTCAGGACTCGAGCGACCTGACGTACTATATAGCTCGTGCTGCGCCCACTCCAGC
Source organism: Diploptera punctata (assembly GCA_030220185.1). Classification (NCBI taxonomy): domain Eukaryota; kingdom Metazoa; phylum Arthropoda; class Insecta; order Blattodea; family Blaberidae; genus Diploptera; species Diploptera punctata. The sequence goes on along the minus strand of JASPKZ010000440.1, from coordinate 774,703 downwards.
AGCAAAACGCGTCCCCTCGGTGGCGTAGTGGGGAAAAGGTCGGTGGATCTGCTAGTCAGTCCTCCCTTCCAAGTCCGATGGACTCGCGGACCATGAGTGGGGTCAGCAGGAAAATTTATGCGAAAGGGGCCTGCTGTCAAGCCTAGAACTATCCCGGCCCACAGCGGGGCCTGTGCCGCTGTTGGCCTGGCGGTGGGAGAGTGGGAGATCTGGCGCTCCTTCTCTCTTGGTTCATTGAACCTGAGACCATCTGTGGGGGCACCATGGGAGATGAGCACACTGGATGCCTACATTGCTCAGTGGGCTGCCTCACAGCAGCTACACGACTAGGCTTAGTCTTGCGAACGGGCTGGATGGGACAATACCGGGCGTAATGCTGGGAATTAGCACCAGGTCGACAAGCTCGAGAAAGGAGGAAGCGCGGTCTTTTTTGGCTTTTTGGGACTTAGCGCCGACTCTGGAACCGAGTGACCCAAGGACAATCTGTGAGGTCGTCGGGAGTTGAGCGACCTGACGTACTAATGCTCAGGCTGGACCCACTTCAGCAACCAAACACGTCCCCAGCTGGTGCACTGGGGGAAAGATCGGCAGATCTGCTAGACAGTCCTCCCGGTTAAGTCCAAGGGACTCGTGAACCATTAGTGGGGTAGGCAAGAGTTGAGCGCCTTGTCGTACTAGTTGCTCATCTGTTGGAGCTTGCGAGCTCCGTGCTGGCCCACAACAGCTGCAGAAGGCGTCCCTGGGGGCACACCAGGGCTCGGCTCGGACCAGTCCAGAGGGGAGCTACTGTACTGGTTCCTGGCTCGGCCTATGGGCCCGTCGACAAACTGTGGTGTCGCCAGGAGATGAGCACCTGGATGTACTAAAAGTCTCACACTGTTGGGCTTGTAGCCCTAGCCGGTCTCACAACGGCTGCAGGACACGTCCCTGGAGGCAGAACAGTGGAATGGTCGGTGGATCTGCGACAGCAGTCCTCCCGGTTAGGCTCATGGAGCCCGTGGACCAACTGTGGGGTCGTCAGGATTGAGCGACCTGGTGTACTATGTAGCTCAGCAATTCCCAGAACTGCAAACTCCAACACTCTCTCCCTAGGGTGTTGGTTTAAGGACCGTGAACTTGAACGTGGACGTGAACATAGGATAGGGAGGACTAGAACTAGGACTTGGGAGTATGGTCAGGACGACCGAGGTATCCCAAGGGGTGGACGGATGGGCCTAGATCGTAGTATTGTAAGAATGCACTTTAGTGGAGAAAAAATTAAACACATCAAACTGTATATCATAACCAACTTTATAGGTTATTAATTTTTTTACGATACAACTCTGTAAAATCATCATTTAAAAACACAATTATTGAACACACAATTATCAAATGTGTGGTTTGAAGAAATATATTCATTATTTGCTATATTCAACGTAATTGTTCGATAGTCAGTCATTGCAAAATAATGCTCTGACCTGTTCAGAATATTAAAACGGAGGAGCTTTCTTTAATAAGATGAACAGAAGTAGATAAATATCAAGGTGAAACACGACTGTGATCGGTTATAAAACTAAATTCATTGAAACGTGATTGGTCATTGACTCCCATCTAGGGCATGAGATAAATAGTCCGGTTGATTCGTCGTGCAAGAAAGTAGTACATATTATTGAATTCGCACAGTCTTTACAAAGGGGTTGTTGGTAGAAGTTATACATCTGGATGCAGCATATAATTCAAATGATTCTGATAATAATATAGGTGACGTTAACCCACCGTAACGTGCGAGTGAAAATCATGCAACTGTAGCCTCCTCCATTACGCACCATTGCTTGTACAATTGCTAATCCCTGTTCCATTTATGCTTCATTCCATCGTTAGTCAACTATAAAATGTTTGGAATCTCAATGAGTTGTAATCAGGATGCACATGTCGACATATATTGTAATGTTTCATACACTCGAAATCAGCCACAATGATTGTTAGTAAATGCCAACGTTGTGTAATGCTTAATAGGATTATAGATCACATTGCAGTTTGAGTTCCGGAATATTGGAAATCTTAATCCATATGTTCTCATATTCCAGTTCCATTTATATGTTTACAACTGAATTGTCAATTATATTTGTTCAGTTTAATATTTCCGTATCTTATATATATTACGGATGTAGAAGTGAAAAAAATCATCATCGTCATCATCATCTTAAAGGTATGGGCCTGTTGTCCCGTTCCGCTCTCCGATGCACAATATGCTACAGTTCGTCCTCCCAACGTCGTTTTGGTCTTCCTACATTTCTTCCGCCTTCAGGTTTATAATGAAGCATATATTTTGATAAACGATTATTTGGCATTCGTTGTACATTTTCAAACCAATTACATTTATTTCTGCATATTCTCTCCTTTACCCTGCATGGTATCTTTACCTTGTCGTGATGGAGTGGCTTGCGTGCTTAAATGATCCTGAGAGCTATGCCGGCGGTAGCATTGCTGCCGATAGGGTTACCCATGCCGGACTGGTCGAAGGTGATAAGCCAGACGAAAAAAGTACCTTGGGCGAAAGAGTGACGATCTTTCACCGTAAAAATACAACCGTCGAGAAATGCGGACATGGGTTCATCTGGGGAAAATTTTCCGGAGGTCAAATAGTCCCCCATTCGGTTCTCCGGGTGGGGACTACTTCAGGGAACCCATGCCAAAGGCTCAAAACGTAGAAATTTAGTATATAATGGAAATGGACAGCTAATGACAAATGAGGGAAATTTTGAGGAAGTGGCTGAATTCAAATACCTAGGAACAATAATCACAAATAGGAATAAGATGCACAAAAAAATTAAGCATAGGCTCAATTCTGGAAATGCGTGTTATTATGCATTGCAGAGACTTTTGATGTCCCAACTCCTTTCAAAAAACGTTAAGCTGAAAATATATAAAACTATTATTCTACCAGTTATATTATATGGGTGCGAAACATGGACTCTTACTTTAAGGGAGGAAAGGAGATTACGAGTATTTGAGAATAAAGTTCTTACGAAAATTTTTGGACCAAAAAGAGATGAACAGACAGGTGAATGGAGAAGACTACATAACAATAAACTACATGGTCTTTATAGGAAGCAAGATATAATAAGAACAGTTAAGTCTCATAGACTGCGATGGGCAGGACATGTTGCGCGTATGGGGAATGAAAGACGTGCATGGAAACTTCTTGTAGGAAAGCCAGAAGGAAAACGCCCAGTTGGTAGACCAAGAATGAGGTGGGAGAACAACATTAACTATGATTTGAGGGAAGTAGATTATACAGGGAATGATTGGAAAGCATTAGCTCAGGATAGGGATGTATGGAGAGCATATGTCCGCGCGGCCATGAACCTGCGGGTTCGATAGTGCCAGTGAGTAAGTAAGTAAGTAAGTATATTCTCTCGTTTATATTATATATTTGTAAATCATCTCTGATATCTTAACTTCTCTTTTGATCTCTTAAAAATACACATGCAACGTATCTAAAATATCTCATTTCTATTGTCTCAATTTTAAGTTTACGAGATCGTTAAACGTAAAGTCTCAGATCCATATGTTAACGTTGGAACGGCTACTTTTTTGTAAAATTTCAGAGTTCCCATTGTGGTCTCATTTCTCAAATATCTTCTCACTGAAGCACATATCTGTTGAAATTTTCCTAATTTCTCCTCCATATCCAAAATTTGCAAGTACGATATGAAAAAAATTTAAAAAAAAGTCTAATTCTGAATTAGAAGACAGAATCAATTTCTAAAAGCTATACCACGCACGTGGAACCAGTATTCTCTTCTTTCCAGTAACCTTTTAATTTCTTTATAGTCTCGGCATTCTACAATTTCATACGTAGGTCTACGTAAAAATTTGATTTTGTTCATAGTTTTGCTTATCTTAGATAAACATTTTAACATTTAAAATTATGTTAGAACTGAACTAAAAGAGTATTAATCGATGTTTATACGTGTTAGAATAATTAAAATCCAACACAGTATTGAGAACAAATTAAAACTATCATAGAATACTTTTAACATGCATCTGAAAGTTTGTCACTAGTATTATCCATATTTGAATTAAATATATTTATACAAACTTTTGGCTCTTTTAAGGTAAATCTAATATATAAAAATGAATGTTTATTCGTTTGTTTGTTGGTTTGTTTGTTCGTATTCTATGCGCGGCCATACTGATGATCCGATTTTGATGTTTTTTTTTATGTTCAGGAGATTCCCGGGATGAACATATATAAGAGAGTTGTAATACTCAACCCCTTCGCCCCTAAAATTCACTCTTTGTAGCGAGAAACGTGAAATAAAGTCCCTATTTTTACGCTCAAATGGCTTACGCTGCCTAAACCATAACAAATACACCAAATTAATGTACACAGAACTGAATATCTCAAAATAAACTCTACAAAAAATCTATTGTCAGCACTGTTTATCTTTTACGGATAACTCACAATAACCATTTTTGTCTTTCACTGAGATTCCAAGAAGATCGCGGGCAAGCGTAGTCTGCCATACCGTTCATCCGATTGAGATGGGGCTTTTTGAAAAATGTTCAGGATATTCCAGGGATGAACGTAGGCTATAAGAGAGTTGTAATACTCAACCCCTTCGCCCTGAAAATCACTCTTTGTAGTGAAAAACGTGATATAAAGACCCTAATTTAATGCTTAAATGGCTTACGTTGCCTAAACCATAACAAATACACCGAATTATTGTACACGGAATTGAATATCTAAAAACATATACAAAAAAGTCCGCGACAGCATATGTTTATCTTCTAAAGATAACTCACAATAACCATTTTCGTCTTTCATTGATGCCAAGAAGATCGGGATAAGCTGATTTCCGGGCAAGCATAGTAGTCCAAGGCTGGTGGTAAAAACACATTAACATTTATTTAGTAGTAGCAGCGCACACCGGGTATTAGCTAGTGAAATATAAAAAAAATTAACTTTGAACTGTATGAATTATACAATGAACATATATTGTTAAATTTATAACAAAAATTAAGGTTGGAATTAACTGGGCATTTAGTGGAAATAAATAAGAAATGAAAGGAATGTTTAGTTTTTAAATCAAAGACAGAATGGAGAAGAAAATACCGAGATGAAATGAGTGTGTCTTAAATGACATCGCGATATTGGGAGTTCATATCTTGAGAATTATGACATCGAGTACAAAATACTAGTATAAACTTCTGAAGAAAGTCAAGGCCCACATAGGACTGTTGTGGCAAGTAATGATTATAATTATTCTGTAATTTGCATCTTGCAAAAGTTTTCCTTGGCCTTCCTATTTTTTAATGCATTGTTTGGAAAACGTTTTAATGAAATTGTTCTCAGGAAGTAAACATATTTTAGTCCTAAATTTTGAATATTAATGACATATCTTATCCTTTTTACACGCTTTATATTAGCTTGACCTGTATCTATCTATCTAACTGAATTTTTCAACGCGTTTTTCACCCACTTAAAATAATTGGATGACTTGAAATTTTGTATACTTGTAAAGGACCCGTGACAATACAATAATTTCAGATTAGTTTCTAAAATCCTGGCCAGAATCATCAGAAAATCAAGAAAAGTGTCTTTGTATTTATGTAACGGAATCTTTGAACACGATTTTCACCCACTTAGAAATATAGGATAGACTTGAACCTTTGTATACTTGTTAAGGACCCGTGACAATACAACAATGTCATATTTATTTTCTAAAATCCTGGCCAGAATCATCAGAAAATCAAGAAAAGTGTCTTTGTATTTATGTAACGGAATCTTTGAACACGATTTTCACCCACTTAGAGACAATGGATCGACTTGAAACGTTGTATAGCCTACTTGTAAAGAACCCGTGACAATACAATAATTTCATATTTATTTTGTAAAATCCTGGCCAGAATTATCATAAAATCGAAAAAAGTGTTTTGTATTTATGTAACGGAATCTTTGAACACGATTTTCACCCACTTAGAAACATTGGATCGACTTGAAACTTTGTATACTTGTAAAGGACCCGTGATGCTACAATAATTTCGTATTTTATTTCTAAATTCCTGGCCAGAATCATCAGAAAATCAAAAAAATTAAAACTGGTATAATAGGTTACAGACTTGTCGACTTTTTAGTCAATCGTTGTAAGAGCTCAGTTGGTAGAGCGGTGAACTAATAGTATATAATTTCAGTAATCCATAGGTCGCTGGTTCGAATCCGGCAGGGGAGGATTTTTTTTTAGAAGAGTAATACTTTTGCTCCTTCTACAATAGTATGGAATTTAAAGATATTTACTTTCTTATCTTATTCTGTAAAATATTAAAACTAAAATATAAAAAAATAAATAATAGTTTTAAAAAAACTAAAACAGCACGCTTTATTAGAAAATCGAACTAAAAAATGAAAAATAATTTTAATTTCCAACACGCTTGGGACAACAAAAAAATCATCTCCAACACATATAGAATAAAACTAGAATTATCAACAAAAAGAAAATAATTTTACCATCAAAAGCGTGGGGTGCTTTTTATAATTTTTACATGTTCTTCTTAGAGACTTTACTTTTACCAATATCTGTTTATTGTCAAATATATTAATTAATATAGAGCACCCCACGCTTTTGATGGTAAAATTATTTTGTTTTTGTTGATAATTCTAGTTTTATTCTATATGTGTTGGAGATGATTTTTTTGTTGGCCACTTTAAATTTATCCCAAGCGTGTTGGAAATTAAAATTATTTTTCATTTTTGAGTTCGATTTTCTAATAAAGCGTGCTGTTTTAATTTTTTTAAACTATTATTTATTCAACTAGGACTCGTTGATTTGTTTTCTTCTCTGTCCAACTCGCACTGTGTAAGTGTATTTATTTGCGAACTAACGAGGAAACTTTCAGATCAGAAAGTTACACATGATCGAGTAATATCAGTGCTAAAATGTTTGGGTCTCAAAACTGAAAAGATCGCCTGGGGTATATTAAAAAAATGTTTTTAATGACTCTTCAATTTTTTATCAAACCTCAGTTATGTCATGAAGATGAATGCGGCACCACATCAAGTTAAGTTATGGGTCGTGGAAATCTTCGTGAGCTTATTAAAAGTAAATCTATTTTGAACTAAAATATACCAAGCATTTGCGTAGGATCTTTTACAAACAACTGATACAACAGGGGAGTTATGTGTCGTAAACGGAATATCATAGAGTTTTCACTTAACATTTTTATTATTCTCACATTTACATCAATTTTTACGGTGTAAGTGACATTAAATTTGTTGTTACATACAGAAATACTGATCACAATACACCGTGTCCCATTCAAACCTCCCACACTTTAATTAATCATAACTCTCAAAGTATGCGCAATTATGAAATGAGGTTGGTATTAAAAGAAAGAGAAACTCAAAGAATGTTTGTTTTCATTTTTGCAGTTAATTCATCTCTGCATTTTGGACAATAACGACATAAAACAAAATTGCGACTCCTTTGCAACGAGAACAAACTGTTTTCTGGTATGCAGAGACAAAGTCAATAATTACAGTGCAAGTAAATTACCTGTGAGAATATGGGAGAAATGCACCTGATGGGAAGACCATTAAGGCATGGCTTGAGAAGTTTCTGGAGACTGGAGGCGTTGAAAAAGAATCAGGGGGTGCTCGTACATGTGTTTCAGAAGAACATCTTGAAGAAATTAGAGCAGGATAGAGGTGTTTTAGTGTGTTGCAATGAAAATTCTTTGAGTTTCTGTTTCGTTTAATACCGGCCTCATTTCATAATTCCGCATACTTTGTTAATTATGATTAATTAAAGGATTGAATGGGACACCCTGTATATCAGTTCAGTGTGTACGGTTCAATTCTCCTATCTGTAGGAAATATTATCTGGAGAACTGACGTGTAAATTCCATGAGGAGTTGTAAGTCCTATAAATGGGAGAGTGGATAACCAACAAACAAAGAAATAGAAAGAGTAATAAATGCAGACAGGCGTTCACTGACACACATAAGGAAATAGTTGAACATTTTGAGTATAAGTATCTACCTATATAACACGAAGAAAGGTTAGTAACACGCACTTAATTCAGAATCTCTGTACTAACTTTGGAAGTTCATATTGTGATTTTCTAGATGGAACTACTTAACTTCGCTCTAGAATAAATAATAAGAATGTACTGTGCCAAGACAAATATTGAATATACAGCGTGTATATAAAATAATATTGTAGTTTCAAGTAATAATATTATCACTCAGATGAGGCGTAAAAAAGTTGTGTGAATACTGAAATGAAACAGGAAAGAATATATTATTAGTTGTGTGGGCTTTCTTTTGTTTTGTTTCTAGGGCAACTATAATAAAATGGATTGCAGCTCCTGAACAGAAAGCATTTTGTGTTTTGCAGTTTGAGAGTTGTAAATCAGTTGTGACAGTTCAAAGTGCGTTTCGTAGGCAGTTTAATCGCGATCCCCCAATGCCAACAATATCCGTCGATGGCATAGTCAGTTTACAACGACCGGCTCTCTGTGTAAAGGCAAAAGTGTCTGAGGAGAATGTTGCTGCTGCAACATTTGAAGCGCAAAGTCAGCGTAATCAGTAGCCTTTAGAGCCCCTATCAATTGTAAATGGTAGAGACGCATAGGCCTATGTTAGCGTTTTGGCAAGACCTTCCACACCGTGATTACTGGATTGGTCATCATGGTCCAGATGACAGGGCGTATCTCAAATTGTCTCCTAGATTACCGGATTTCACCCAATGTGATGTACCTCAATTGCCTGCTAACCTGCCCGAGTTGAGATACAGGATTCGAGAAGCAGTTAATGCCATCAATCCAGATATGTATGGGAAAAATTAGCCTACAGGTTGGATGTGTGTCATGTAACAAACGGGGCTCACAATGAACAGCTATGAACTTATAATGTAAAACTGGGGATGGTACTCTTTTATTTTACATGAGTTTTGTTTTTTTGTCTTAGTAAATTAAAGTATAATTCAACACCTTTAAAATCGCTGTATTATTTTATGTACACCCGGTATTAATGCAGATCTCGAGTTTGAGAGTATCACACACAGGCTGTGGCGAGGGGGAGGAGGAGCTCTCGCATGGACACGCAGGACATGGAAGCACCCCGTCATCAGTAACAGCTGGGACATGCCCTTGCTAATGACCGTAAATCATCAATCCCCCATGACTAGTATCATGGGACGTGCTAGTTGCATATCCGTCCGGAGACTTCCGTCCATCCGTTCCATTATTCCGTGAAGAGGACAGTATTGTTGACGCTACTTGGACCGGAATTCAGTTCTCGGGGGTACATTTATACGATCCAACACTATATTCATTTTCACTATACTGTAAATGATGGATCGTTAATTTGATATTCAAGTGTTTTCTGCAAACATTTTCCACCGAAGTTTTCAAACTATCTCCTCTCACATGATGTACATGTATTTTTACTAAAGCAACACATTCTAACGTCATGCTCGTCTACTGATTACAACAGAAACATTTAATTATTAAAATTAACTCTTTTACATTTCGCGCGATATAGATAATAGGTATGCAATAGCAGAAACACTAGGAAATGATTGTACAGATCCTCGTGTTACGAATATTAAGAATGCCCAGCGTTATACGACACTGTAAATATTTAAGACAGTGCCTCAGTAATCCCCGTTATTTTCAACGGAACGTAGTTTTTACACGCTTTATATTAGCTTGACCTGTATCTATCTATCTATCTATCTATCTATGTAACGGAATATTTCAACGCGATTTTCACCCACATAAAATCATTGGATAGACTTGAAACTTGTGGAGGACTCGTGATAGTACAATAATTTCATATTTATTTTCTAAAATCCTGGCCATAATCATCAGAAAATCAAAAAAAGTGTTTTTGTATCAATGTAACGGAATCTTTCAACGCGATTTTCACCCACTTAGAAACATTGTATCGACTTGAAACTTTGTATACTTGTAGAGGACCCGTGACAATACAATAATTTCATATTTATTTTCTAAAATCCTGGCCAGAATCATCAGAAAATAAAAAAAAAGTATTTTTGTATCAATGTAACGGAATCTTTCAACGCGATTTTCACCCACTTAGAAACATTGTATCGACTTGAAACTTTGTATACTTGTAGAGGACCCGTGACAATACAATACTTTCATATTTAGTTGCTAAAATCCTGGCCATAATCATCAGAAAATAAAAAAAAGTGTTTTTGTATCAATGTAACGGAATCTTTCAACGCGATTTTCACCCACTTAGAAATATTGGATCGACTTGAAACTTTGTATACATGTAGAGGATCCGTGACTATACAATAATTTCATATTTTATTTCTAAAATCCTGGCCAAAATCATCCGAAAATAAAAAAAATGAAAACTGCCATAATAGGTTGCGGACTTGTAGACTTTTTAATCAATCCTTGTAAGAGCTCAGTTGGTAGAGCAGTGAACTCTTAGTGGTATATAATTTCAGTAAACCATACGTCGCTGGTTTAAATACGGCTGGGAGGGTTTTTTTATAGAAGAGTATTACTTTTAGCTCACACTACAATAGTATGAAATTTAAAGATATTTACATTTTTATATTATTCTGTAAAATATTTAAACTAGAAAATAAAAAATAAATAATAGTTTTAAAAAACTAAAAGAACACGCTTTATTAGAAAACTAAAAAATGAAAAATAATTTTAATTTCCAATACGCTTGGGATAAAATTAAAGCGGTCAACAAAAAAATCATCTCCAACACATATAGAATAAAACTAGAGTTATCAACACAAAGAAAATAATTTTACCATTAAAATCGTGGGGTGCTCTATATCAATTAATATATTTGATAATAAACAGATATTGGTAAAAGTAAGCTCTCTAAGAAGAAAATGTAAAAATCATAAAAAGCACCCCACGCTTTTGATGGTAAAATTATTTTCTTTGTGTTGATAACTCTAGTTTTATTCTATATGTGTTGGAGATGATTTTTTTGTTGACCACTTTAATTTTATCCCAAGCGTATTGGAAATTAAAATTATTTTTCATTTTTAGTTTTCTAATAAAGCGTGTTCTTTTAGTTTTTTAAAACTATTATTTTTATTGAATTATTTATAACCTGTATAGGGAAGTGTACATATATCATGATGTGCGTGAGAGAGGAAACGCTTTAAAGGGCACTAAGGCACTAGTAGAGTACACCGTTCATTGGCCGTGAAAACTTGCAACATATTATAGCATTCTGTAGAGAGACAGAGAAATTTAGATTACAGTTGCTGCCGGAGAGATTTTTCAGGTCGGATCGTGGGAGAGTGCTTGTTGGGATCTTTTATGACGGATGTGAAGTGAACACATACAAATGTTTGGGTATGGTAAAGAAACTGAGAGATAAAAAGATTGGAGATCAGTAAATAAATGTGTATTATCGATAATTTAAGAATCTCAAAATGCTCTTTGTTTCCGATCTTCAATTATATAATACGTAGTCTTAATAAGTTAAATAGCCTCATAGGGGAATTGATATCTGCATGGATGGGGGGGGTATGAGCGCGCTCGTGCGTGTATGGGGTGTAATGTTACTATACGAGCGTGGTTTTTCCTCTCTTGTTAAAATTTTTAGAGCAATTTTTTTAAATTATTAATATACAAAAGGGACTTTTTTATATCAATTTAAATGGAATTTTTATGTATTAGTGTAGATGTGTATAATTGTGTAGCCTCTGTAGTGTAGATATATATATATATATGTATATATATATATATATATTATATTCATTCATTAATTTTTACGTTTTTATGTAGGTATGTAGCCATGTATATATTAATATATATTCTTATGTCTATTTTTATTTTATATTCCTGGAAAATAACACGTACGGCCAAGCAGGCCCATGCGCAATGTAAACGCAAATGTATTTTCTTTCTTTTGAAAAAAAAAGGGCAATAAATTTCAGTACTACTACTACTACTACTACTACTACTACTACTAACTACTACTACTACTACTACTACTACTACAAAAAGTTATGGCTCACGTCCAATAGTGCTGCAGGACTTCAGATGAATGCTCCGATTGGCCAGACTATGAATATTATTTTTATAAGGAAAGTTGAAATGTGTTCTTACTTCACATAGTTTTGATTTTATGGGAAATTTCTCCTCCAGAATTTCACTGATTTATTTTTTATAATATAGTAAAATTGATCTTTATACCAACATTCCAAATCAGGATTTAACTTTTATGGTTAAATCATAGAAACGGGTCATCAGATTTGTCGATCCAGGGATTTTAACTAGGGATCTGACGAAAACAGTTTGAAAAACTACCATCTGAGACAACACGCTCGGTTTCTCATTTTCTCACACATAACAATTACTACCGGTACTCATTCATTTATACCAGCATATGTACTTTCAATAAAGTAAATTAAATAATTTATAATAAAATAAACACTCAAAAAAATCAATCTAATTCTAAGTAATCTTAGAAAAACAATGCTACACGTATTAAGGTATGAACACTATTTTGATTTAATTTTGAGATTTTATATAATTCTGAATGTATAATACAGACCTGATACTTTTTAACTAACATAGGATAAGCTGAGTGTATATCGGAAAAATGCACCTGTCTACAAATTTTGTTATTTTGGTGCAGGGAGTCTCTCTAGCATAATAACTCCGAGCAGAAAATACACTTCAGTGACACGTGTCTCTTTTCCACTGGTCACCTAAGGATTAGTGGTTGAAAACTTGAGGAAAAGATCTGAAAATTATAGAAAGAAATTAGTGTATTTCAATTTTTAAAACTGGACCTTTCAAAAAAGGAATCAGAGAAAATTAGAATTTAATGTCATCGCTTTGTACTGTTAAATGTTACAATCACATATATCATTCCCTTCTCTTATTCGTGTTCAAAAATATTTTCTCACATCAACCTAATCATTGATGTCAACCGCTGAAAATATCCAAGGCTACGGAATAAACAAAGGAACTTATTTTTTAAATGAATATTTGAAATTAAATAATATTGCCCTATGAAAATTTTATTTCGTTTTCCAGTTTTCTTTTCAACTTATTTTCCTTTTTGTTATTTATCCTACAATGCATTATACTGCCTATCGTTCCAAAAACAATTGACTGAGTTACTTCTAAAAGGGATCATCTACTATTTTCTTCTGAAATTCACCTCTTTCGTTATTCCATGTTTACATACCTACTTTTATCGTTTCCGCGTGAGAGCGAATCAACTACACTATTCCTTTACCAGTTTCTGACTTTATTCAGTAGCAATTTCAGATTCAATGCTTTATCCTGTACAAGTTAAATCAATTTTTTCTCCCTCTCCTGTAAAATTTGATCAGCTGTAGACGATCCCATTTCGAAACGACTCATTCAATTATAATATCCTCAGCTATAACAACGCTCTGATTTCAAATGAAAGTTCATTTTTTACAGTTATTTTTCTCGTCCTTTGTCTTAGTTTAATATCTCCCTTTTAGTCACCTTTACGTGTCCCACGCCACGTGGGATTTAATTTCAGTTAAACTTAATTTTTCTAAATTATTTAATCTTCATATCCATCTGAAAAAGATAATAATAAAGAAATGCATAATTATTTTATAAATTTCAGAAAGATTTTAGTAATTATGTAGGGTGTTCAATGGCATAAGTCATGTGGACATAAACTGTTACTTTTATAAACGTTTGACTTATCACTGTTTCCTAAATAATACATTTTATATCCGAGAGTTTAAATGATTAAACACGTTTAAGACATTACACAACATTTCATATTTTCACTTGACAAACTTTCAAATTCTTAGACTTCCAGTAATTATTAAGGGTAAAATCTCACCATTTAGTGTTTGGTTTCCTATTTGCATCGTGGTAGCGGATATATGTTCTGCATGTCATGTCTTCCTTGTGCATTGTTTTTGTTACGAATTCGAAAGCAGATGATATAGAGGAACGACGGGTAATTTATACCCTTATTTTGAATTTTCTTTTCTTCTTTTAATTAAGGGATTTGAATTTTGTTTAATTACAGTGATTACCATTAGTGTTATAACTATTTCATAGTTGGCACTGTTAATTTATTCAAATATAGAAACATCTTCATAATTTATAATTTTTTTCTTACAAAAAATGTCCACTTTAACTTCCATAACCCCAAAGTCCACCTTAGCTTTTAGTCTATTTTTTAAGTTTACTCTATTAATTTATACAGTCAGGCACAGATTAATCTGAAAATATTTATGGCTGATCATAATTAAAATGCGTTCATATTTATTTAATATTTTGAAAAAAATATTGTTGATTATAACGTTCACACGTCATTCAACTGCAGACAGCGACGGTCTTAGGGTTTAGTAAAATTACAAGGCTATTAAAATTAATTATGTGAATGGTTTTTACAGATAGCATTCTCATTGATAAAATATGCGTATTCGTGTAAAGTGGGTCCATATTAACCGAATTCCTTTGTTATGTTTAATTATGTTATACAACCACCATGTCACATAATATCAAACCAAACCAGTCTATATATTAAAACAGCATGTACATAATATAATATATTTAGGAATTTTTTCAACATTTGTAATATTCAATAGCAGAAATTAACATTTTATTCATACTTGAAAAACTTTTAAAATAGTCATTTTCATAAATATCACAAATAAACCCTTATTCGCCCAAAGAGTAAAATAAACTGGCCTTTAACCCGTCAAAGTTGATGAGGGGAAGAAGTTAAAATATTTTCTGTTCGAGTGCAGCACCAATTAAAGAAGATGTTAACAGGGTTCACTCAAACAGAAATGTTCACATTACCCGAACTTCCCTGTATACAGTCAATAGATGCAGTTATTTTAGTTATATTTTTGTTATATTTCATTTTTATGACGTTGCATTTGAATTCCTATTTACTATTATAAGATTATGTACATTACTGGACTTAATTTAATGTGCAAATAATTTATATTTAATGCAAAATTTACGATAATAGATCAACCGTTGTAAGAAATCACTTGCTATTTTGACTAGCGCTGCATATTTTACGTAAATTATATAAGAATTGAGTTCTTCTCGAGTCAATTAAGATGCTTTGTCGACGCCAAGCAATAGATAACTCTACACGAGATAGTTAAGTAAGATACTTTGGCGACGTTAAGTGGAAAACATCAAGTCAAGATACGAAGAAAGAGTCACCAACATTAAGTCATCCAGGTCTTGAAGCATCGTAGAGTAATTATTCAAAGTTATTCATTATGCTATTTATTAATGTTCATGTCGTGCTGTATTTACAACACTAGAGACTCGCGTCACAAATTGCATATGTGAAGTTAATGATTCATCGCATAGACTTGCCTACATGTTCATTCTGAAGATAATTACGACACGTGGCCCTCTTGCGACATTTCAAGTGACCTATTATTGAAAATCACTTAACAATTTGAACATTTTAATGTTTGGTCCAAAGCAGCAACAAATGAGATGTACTCGAGAGTATCACCGCTGCAAAGCTCCAAGATAATAATCTACTTCTCTCAGGTTGAGAGACCACGTGTCGTATGTATTATGTAAGGACATTGTCACCTCATTTTCAAAGGCATATTTATCCTTGTTTTAGTGTTTTTAGCTCACAATTGATTGGAAGGCCAATAGCGTATGTAAAAATAGTATATTATATTGATATTATTCGGCCTAATCATTTAAATGCCATGAGTGATTTCCAAATTATCAATAAATTCACGACTCACGAAGTGAAAAGTGAAATTATGTACATAATTTGGAAATAAGATTGGCATTTGTTAGGACTATTAACGAATAAAAGTAAGCTGTTTACTCACAAATCATTGTTTAAATATAGTTATTTTAAAATATTTTTATATTTAATGTAAACGGTAATGTTTGAAAACAAATGAGAAATTATTGTTATTCTTCATTTTTTCATCACTGCAACCAGATCATATTATTTATTACAAAGGATCGCAATGTTGTAAAGAATGCACCCTAGTGGAGAAATTTATAACCAACATTATAGGTCATTAATTAATTTCTGATGTCCTACGATGTAAAAATGTCAATTATATTTTTTATGCAACGAAATTCGTGGTATATAATACGTTTAAGACTGCAAACAGTGGTATCTTTATTTTGTGGTATAGTCAATTGCTACAAATGTGTTTATATTATCTCCCGCAATCACTGTGTGTTTACATTCGTGCACTATATATACAATCTGGTAGTCACATGCGGTCACTGCAAAATAATGCTATGACCTATTCAGATGTTAAAAAGGAGGAGCTTGATTCTAAAGTGATAAAATTAAATTGACAAAATCGAGGTGAAAAAGACAGTGAAAATCAATAAAATGTGAGTGGTCGTTGACTCCCATTTGGGGCATGAGTTAAATAGTCATCGTTAAAGTTAAATTAATTTATCATTGCTACTTAAGATATCTCTTTGACGGAGAGTTTATACTTGCAACTTGTATATGGGTCAATCAACCTGAATTTAAATAATTCCACTCTCGTTCTCTGGTCCCAGAACGGAGGGCTTCTGTTTGAACGATCTGGACATAATTAGTTGGGATTGTTTCGGATTTTTTTCCCTTCATATATTCATATTACTTATCCAGACTGACACAGAGGATCCATTTGTATGTTTTGAAATTCTTTCTATCTGCCCTCTATTATTGGCTTCTATCTTTTCTCGTATAAAATATTATGACGTATCGTACTGGCGGTGTTTTAATTTCGCGGTGACAGCAAGAATAGTCGTCTCGCTTTGGCACAAATACATTCATGAGTCACTGCCTCGTGAGACGAAAGACACGCGCAGCAGGTTGCCAATGCGACTAGACCTCCGTCTCGAAGATTGCTCTGCGCCTCTACTTACCCTTTCAGGAAAGATCAATGAAAGAAGCTTCCGTACTAATATTGTTTCGATTGGAAGTCGAGAAATTTCCTTCCCCAGACTATCCGACACACATAATCTTGACACTCTATCCCATCAGCATATTGTCCTTTATATCCCTCCTCATCACACTGTGTATTATTTATTATATTTTAAAGTCACACTTGCCTAAACATGGAATTCCCGTCCGCCCTATTCCAGACACTGTCATACTATAACATCGTTCAAACAAACTAAATAATTATTTAATAACAACCTAACTTATACACCTCATTGATAGTATTCTTTCGACAATAAATACATTTAATTATTTATGAAAATAATATTAAAATTAAAAAATATTTTCATTTGTTTAAATATTGTATAACCGTAAAATTAGTTTTCTATCTCTCATTATTTTTCTTTGTTATTTTTATATACATTAGACAGGGACAGTATACTGACAATTTAATTTATCTTGCTTGAATATATTTCATTATTAGTTTTAATCTTAATCTTATCTGTCATTAACTGATTGCATTATAGATCGTAATATAATAGACATTACCTTATTGATCAAATATTCTTTTAGTATTTAATATTACAGCTAATTGTGATTGTTATATTCTGATGAAATATATGTTTGTTCTGGTGAGTGGAAGAGAAGGCCACATGGCCTCCATTAGGCTATATACATTAATAAATATATAATCTGCTGCTAGTGATGGGAGCGAGTCAGTTGTATGACAGCTGTGGAAATATATGGAAATGCAGAAAATGGATTCGTCAGAGACTGTAAAATAATTGAGTGATAGTTAATCTTTAAACCAAGATGCATTATTACAGATTGTGTTAGTAAAATGTCAGGAAGAATTTATTGAATTAAATGAAGTCATTGTAGAGTTTTTCGACACCACCTTATTGCTTCATTACGAGAAAACAACGTAAAAACTGACCCCAGTTTATCCTGCCACAATATATTTTCCTACAACCACGAGGCGTTGCTATACTGTCGGCGACCAGGATTTGTGTTGTCGCGTCATCGGCCTAAATTTCAAAGTCGGAACAGCGGGTATTCAGTTTCCCTACCCATTCTAGGGACCATGCGAACTTCAACACTTATATCCCGTTAAGTTGAATTGTAAATTAATATGGTTTATGTTAGTTTAGATTTGTATCATTATGTTTCTGACCATGGCTTTTAGAGGAAGAGATCCAGTGAGATCCAAAATTATTTTAGAAAATCAAAGTATAGAACAGGTGTCTAGTTTCAAATATTTGGGCTGTGATGTTGGCTACAATGTGGAAAGAGATATTGACTCCAAAACAAATACATTTCAGACGGTGTGTGGACAATACAGAGAACATTCAAAAATAAAATTAGAAAAGAAACCAAGATAAAAATGTATAATGTTATGGCGGTTCCCACAATATTGTATGGATGTGAAACTTCGGCTCAAATGAAAAAACAGAAGGATAGAATACAGACGGCGGAGATGAGGTTCCTAAGGCAAGTAAAAGGATGTACAGGACTTGATATAATAAGAAATGAGGATATAAGAGAATAATTTAGAGTACAGCCTTTATTGGATAAGGTCACGAATTACAGACGGAAATGGATTGATCATATGGATGGAATGAGTAAGGAGAGATATCCATTGTTAGCAAGAAATTATCAAGCAAGAGGAAGACGTGATGTTGGAAGACCTAGAAGACGTTGGGCTGATGCATTATGAAGTCGGAACAGGCAATTGCATAATCCCTGGAGTGATGATGATGATGATGATCATTATGTTTCTCTATCATATAGAGTTTGAATATTTGCCAGTAATACTAACGTTTTTAATGGCGATATTTTCAAGCACTTGCAAGGTTTCACTTCTAGAGTTACAAACAGTTTAATGTTTATTTTTATATCAGACATTATATGTTCTCAACATATATATATATTCATTAAGCGTTCGAGCTGTTAAAGTAGATATAATTTTAAATCACATGTATATGAATAACTTAAAAATATATCAATATTTAGACTAAACATTTTTTAAGAAACATTTTGTTCTGTTGAGGTTATTGTTGAGGAAGACTGTCACAGCAGGTACAAAATTGTATTGTTGTTTTAAATAAATAAGATTAATTCACATAAATTTAACTACTGTACATGTAACATTATATTAAATTACATTATAATAATTGGATTCTGTTATTTTACTTTCTCATCACAAGCAAAGTGAAACAACTTCTTTCATCAGTCTATATTTCCTATGGTTGAGATAAGGTGATCAGTTATGTTGTCTCGCTATACGTGTGGCTAGCGCGCGCGGCTGCCTCTACTAGGATCACGAGTTTGAGCCCTGACCTTACCAGAGGAGTAACTGTGGTGGGTCATACCGGAATTTTTCGGGTGTTGCTCGAGGTGCTCCCATCTCCCACCAGCACTCTCCATTCCTCCTTCCTAACCCATTCATGTCATTTCATATCACATTTCATTAATTTCATTTCATTATTCACGCAATTTGATTTTACGAAAAATAGTTTCATTGGCAATATACATATCTGAAAAGTAAGTGGTTGCGGAGATCACCAGGGTCCTGTCTCAGGACTCCGAGCCTGTACAATAAAAATGGCAGAAAGAGTCAACGGGAGAGTTTTACTTCCCTCGCGGCCAGTGACCTAACCCAAGAATGGCGGTACGGGTCATGGGAGTAGAACCTGGTGTGAAGTCGACCTACAACTTGGATAACACCAAAGTGTAGACATTCATTCCATTTATCTCCATATTGCCGTACTGGTATAGTACAGTTGATCTTTCGGGCCGTGGTGCTCAAGAAGAGCCTGCCTCTCAGTCTAAATAATTAGCTAAATAACTAGATATGCTTTTAATATATTAAATTAGTATACATACAATTATTCATTTAGGGCGGAATTCATAAAACCATCTTTAAGCAAACAGCGACTCTTTCCCTTTCTCTATGACATAGAGCGTATTCATAAAACCGGTTTTATGAATAGTCTCTACTTCATAGAGAGGGAGAAAGAGTCGTTCTTTGCGGAAAGATGGTTTCATTAATTCCGCCCTTAGAGAAAGCTTATGACTCAATTCCGAGGAAGAAATTATGGGACGTATTAGAGAAATACAATATTAATAGAAACCTAATTGAAATTATTAAACAAATTTATAAAGATAACATGGCTTATGTTAAAATTGGAAATGTGATATCTAATCCTATGAAAACCACAAGGGAAATGAAACCAGGTTGCAGTATATCACCAATTTTATTTAATATCTATGTAGAATATATATTAATGAAATGGAAACAAAGCTGCAAAGGTATGGGTCTCCCAATAGGCAACAGAATTTTGGTGACATTATAATTTTCTGATCATTAACTGGTTTTAGGAAAGACAAATTTGATATGGAATTCATGATAAAAATGTTGAAAAACACATATGGATCATGGGGTCTCACATTAAATTTGTTAAAAAAAACTATTTGGCAATAAATAGCGATGAAAAAGGCAATTTAATATTGGAAGAAGGAATTCAAATAAAGCAAGTGAAACAAACTAAATGTATTTTGAAATAATTATGGATAACATTGAAGGTATAGGCAAAGAGAACGTAAAGCATAGAATTGAATTGAATTGAATAGCAAAATAATATCATCGTTAAATTCAATACGACGGGATAAGCATATCTGTAAAGACACAACAAAATATATTGGTAAAACACTGATGGAATCTGTTGCAATGTATGGAAGTGAGGTATGGACTATCAATAAGTACTACGAGAGTAGACTAATAGCTCTAGAAATGGATTATTTACGCAGAAGTGCCAGAAAGACAAAATTAGATCATGTCACAAATAAGGAAATTAGAAGCATAATGGAAGCAGAAGAAAGCATAATTGAAAGAGTTGAGGAGAAGGAATTAAAGTGGTTAGAACATGCTTTAAGAATGGAAGATAAGCGATGGCCGAAGCAACTATATCAATGGCAACCGACCAGAAAGAAGAAAAGTGGGAGACCAAAGTTAACATGGAAGGAAAACATGATGACAATAATGCAAGCAAAAGAGCTATGCATTGAACATGTCCAATAGCCTAGGCTTTGGAAGTTTGGCACGGGAAGACGGCAGCAGCTGTAAAAACCCGAAGATAGATACATTCTCCTACAAATAAACTTCTTATTTAAAAATCATTTCTGTTAAATCCATAAAGGAAGCTTATTATAAAAAATTTAATTATTTTATATAACTCATTCCTTAACAAGTTAAGAAAACACCTACAGTGACGTAAAAGAATTTACATGCACCAGGATTTTTTTTCAGTGTAAAAATCAGACAGAATTTCTAATCAAGTGATCCTGTAGGCCTACTCTTATAATGCTTCGAGATAAACTGTTTTACAGTCAAATGTGACCTGTTGCGCTTGAATATACATATTTTATAACATTTCTCATTCAATTTCGTTCCAAGTTTAATGAAAATACATTTACCAACAGATAACAAAACGAACAGGTTACGTTTAATTGGTGCAGATTGCATATGACATGATTTTGACTACGACTAAGCAATTAATTCTTTCTGTTGAGAAAAAAAAATTGAATTTGTTTGGAATTAATGACTGTAATGAATGACAGTTACAAATGACAGGAACGAATGAATTGGTTGGTGGCCCCAATAAACACTCCAACATGCATTATATCATACAACATAGTGATGCACCATTTGCGAAGCGCCATGATTCTGGAGTGTGGGGTTTGATTGAACTAATCATTGTTGACGTATAATTAATGTGAAAATGGGGTGGAAAGGGTTGGTTCGGGTTACACGCAAAGTTTCCTTGATTAATTATTCAAGTAGAAATTTATACTGCGACCGAGATGGAAGCAACGACTAAAATATACATATGTAATTTATGCATATTGAACTTAATTACTTGGTGGTGCATTTAGTTGGTCCTTTTTAAAATGGCTTGTTATATGCAGCAATATAAATTTATTTAACATGGGTACATACATTCCAAGTGTATGGAGACACGTGACAACAAATACCAGAAGGATAACACCGTGTCACGTAATTGAACAGGCTGTCACTGACATTCATCTATAGTCTCATTACATTTATTTATCTATCACAACGAAGAACTATCTAAGTTCTTCAAATACACTTAATACTTGAGACGTTTCAAAATTCAAACAAAAGTGTGGACGAATACTGAGTAGGATACGAAGACACAGCAGTCGATCACTTAATTGAACTTATTTATCAAAAATATAACTCTGAACGAAATCGAAAGAAGAATCACACAAGCATGGAAAAAATTCTGAGCTCTAAAGTTTACACTACCAAAAAACCATCATCTTAAAAATTGAAAAAATCAGTCATGGACATGTGTATATTACCTGTGTTAACATACGGCTCGCAGACATGGTCATTGACAAAAAAGGAACATTTGCCAGAGAGAAATGGAGCGGGAGTTAATAAACATCACGAGAAGAGACCGCTTCAGGAACGATGACATCTAGATAACGGGACTAAAAGACGTATCAACATCAGCATTGGGGTTTAAATGGAAACGGGGGAGGTCATGTGCTCCGAATGGAACCCAAAAAGTGGACTTATGCAGTGACTATGTGGGAACCCAGTCTAGGGAAAAGAAAAGTAGGAATACAAAACAATCGTTGGAGTGAAAGTGTTTAAGTGTCATCTACGAAAATTGTGGACTAGAACAGCGCAAGGCAGACAAAAGTGGAAGCACTCCATAAAAAAGAGTGGAAGTGAAGTCCCAAAGGGTTGGCCAACCCGAGGATGTAACGTAAGCCATTCTGCAGTCGCAGGAGACCCTTGTCCGAAATGGGATGATTATGGGTTAATTCTTAAAAACCATGAATATGTACTTATTATTTAAAAATAATAACTTCAAATAAAAATGAATTCATAACCTGTGGACATAAATGTGAGTTAAATTGTAGTTTTGTTTAAAGTGCTTTATATAATAAAATAACATTTAGCAACGAAGTAAATGATTGGATAAGCCTGAATCTAACTTTCAATAAACAATATGTTTTTGCGTTTGGTAATGTTTGTTATTCAGAGATTGTTCTACTCATTTTTCCGTTATGATCAAACTTAGTCAATGTCCTGCGAGGAGATTCACAGGAAACTGACGTTCTGATATGGGATTAAATTCTTTCTGCTACCGTAATCTTGGAATTTTTTCCCGTGGATTTTTCCATCTTGTAATACGTTCTCTTGCGTCTGTCAATAAGGATAATTTATATTTTTCCTCTTCCCTACTCTACGAGCACTGTCCATTCGTATTCAAATCTGACACTTCATTGTATTCTGGAATGAGTCTTTTTCTGCGATCTGTCTCTTAAAAATTGGGGTTCCATACAATAACACAAATTTAAGTAAATTGTATTGTATATCACTGCAACCGTTATTAAAATTAAAAATGGTATATGAACATTTCACATAAGTAGTTTTTATTGAATTTTAAAAATGTAAAAAAAAAGACTTCTGATCACGGGCCGAGCGTTACCGAATATTCCTGAGCATCTCCGTTTGACGTCACCATTTATGAGAATGCAATAATTCATACAAGCGAAATATATAATTTGTGTGTTTGTTAGGTCTTTATTTGGAAGTGGATATCTAATAGTGCAAATAATTGTTCCACAATTACATTTAGAGCTATTTGTTTCGAAAATATTAGCTTATTGCAGGTAAATATAAAACACGTATGTCAATTACGTTGGTATAGCTTCATTGGTGGAACATATGGTGTGTCTTAATACATTATTTTCTGTTTCATATTTTTATGTTACTTTTAATCATCTATGTCGGATAAAGGGTTTTTGCAGGGAATTAATTTTACAGAAATTTAATTGAAGCATTGAGTAACAATATACGCCACCGCACTATTCCGAAACAATAAAATTCATTATCTTTTGGTGTGAATAATTGTCAAATGGAGACAGTAGAAAACAAGTCACTATGGAATTTCAAATGTATTTTTTTTTCGAAATTTATATTGATTTCATTTTTCGAAAATACATTTGATTTATTATTGAATTTAATTTGAAGTTCGATAATCTCCCGGCAGTGTACTTGAGAGTTGAAGCATGGAGCACACTTAGTTCGGTATTGTGAAGAGCGCTGTGAGGGGATTTAAATGTTGTATGTTTTTTCAACTTAAAATGAGGGTACTAGATTTTTTTTCTTCTTGGGTTATCAAATTCAATAAACGTTGCACGATAATTCACTCTAATTCTTGTCTGAAGTTAAATCAAAATTAACTATGAATACCAAATAACACTGGCCATCAAGATTTTTGTCTCATGAGTACCAATAGTTGTACTTAAAGCATTTTGTATCGTGTTTTTAAAATGTGTGTTCGGAATTTCTCCATCACCCATTGTTTTATCTCAATTTCAATTAATATATTTTAATAATTATTTTTTAATAAACTTTTTTCGTCCATTTGTCCATTGTAAAACAAAACGGGAAACACTTTCTTCGTGAGATTTCAGCTATGGAAAAGAGATACCAAGGCAAATGAAATCCTTATATTTGAATTCAGCAGAAAAAATACTATCAGAATCACATATTTTTTCTGAGACAAAAACAGTTTATTTTTTGTTGCTCAGTGTAATAATTTTACCAAACAAGAAAATAGTCGTATAAAGTAACGTCAAATTACTTTACTATTTCCATAAAAATATATAACTTACAAGTTACATAACTGTCTAATTGTGAGGGTGATTCTATTTCAATTCAAAATAATGAATTATAAGCAAACTACTTATATCGAAATGGTCTTCAAAAACAAAAAGTTGGGATATGTGTGAAATGTCATGGAGATTTTGTACGGGCAGCTTTAAGCCTAGCTTTTCTTCGTAGTTTCGCATTGTGTAAATATTAGGACTTGTGCATTTTGACGCCATGAGATATTCTGCTTGATCAAAATGGCGGCGGGTGTTCATTTTAAAAACTAATTTTTTAAGTTGTTTTTCTTGGGAATTACTTGACGGAAACACAACTTAAGATTTTCGCCGAAATTCCTTTTTGCGCTATTGTGGTAAATATATATTTGTGTTTTTCGTATGGTAACAATTACCTTTAAGAATTAACTTAATTAATATTTGTTCTTCAGTGGTGTTTCCTTCTTCAGTCATAGTGCTGCTGATAAAGTAAGGTTTTAATGAACATATCGATATACTGAATATTCACGTTACAATCCTTGTAACCAGTTCTTAGGTACAGGAAATAAAAACAAATATCGAGGTGCGAGCTGTATCATTCTCAGAATTAAGTACTGAATACATGTATATATGTAGAATTCTTTAAATTGCATTAACAATGCCTTGCAATGGCCAATATATACATCATGCAGTTATACTCTTAATTTTTATACATAGTGATTTTCTAAGAGGTACAAAAGTTAACCAGGACATAGAGGATGCTCCAGTGAACAATTAGAGGTTGGGAACCAAGGGTCCAAGAAACCAGCCTAAGGAGATATGAAAATAAACTTGTTTATCATAATGTCTAGCTTTACTGTTTTCCAACTGATTTACAACTAACGGGCGTATAACTTTACATGTGCTGTGCTGTTTATTTACATGCACTTTATCCTTTAGTTCCTACAAGAAAGAGCCTAATGACTAAGAAGTTATGATGCAGGATGAGATCTGATTCGCCTTGATTATTTCCTATGGGGATACCTGATGTCACTTTTGTCTGGGACTCCAGTGGAAAGGATTTGGAATTAGTATTCCGGATTGTAGCTGCCTGTGATGTGATTCGAAACATATCGGAGATATTTGACAGGGTGCGGCAGAATCTTTGTACGCCGATGTCATGCTTGCATTGAGGTTGATGGCAGTCATTTTGAGCAACTTTTGTAAGAGACTACGTTAATTGTGTTAATGATAGTACATGCAATTAACCGATAAATAATATAAATAAAAACGACTAGATAGTAATGTGAAAGACAAGTTTAATCCCATATATCATTAAGCTGATTCCTCGGATCCTAAGTTTTCTATCTCAAACTGTTCAGTGGAACATCATTCATTTCATGTTTACGTCTTGCTCCCTAATACAGAATCATCCTGTATACACATAACATATAGCATTTTTAACGTGATAATTCCTAGTGTACGGTCAATTGGAGAACAACTCTATAAAAAAACATGAAACGTAGTTTAAAGCTGCATTAAAGAAATTCCTGCAGCTTTTATTAAAGAAAAATAATTTGTTGATAATTTTTATGGAAATTTATCCAAAATATGAATCTCAAACTCTACCTCTTCACTCAACTCACTCGGTAATTTCCTTTTTAAACTAAATATTTGTAACTGAAAAAAAACTTATTTTCAAACTTGCGATTGAGTGCGCTGAACGCCGTTCAGTCAAGGAATTCACAAACTTGCGATTGAGTGTGCTGAACGCCGTTCAGTCAAGGAATTCACAAACTTGCGATTGAGTGCGCTGAACGCCGTTCAGTCAAGGAATTCACAAACTTGCGATTGAGTGCGCTGAACGCCGTTCAGTCAAGGAATTCACAAACTTGCGATTGAGTGCGCTGAACGCCGTTCAGTCAAGGAATTCACAAACTTGCGATTGAGTGCGCTGAACGCCGTTCAGTCAAGGAATTCACAAACTTGCGATTGAGTGCGCTGAATGATATTAAACGCCGTTCAGTCAAGGAATTCACAAACTTGCGATTGAGTGCGCTGAACGCCGTTCAGTCAAGGAATTCACAAACTTGCGATTGAGTGCGCTGAATGATATTAACGCCGTTCAGTCAAGGAATTCACAAACTTGCGATTGAGTGCGCTGAATGATATTAAACGCCGTTCAGTCAAGGAATTCACAAACTTGCGATTGAGTGCGCTGAATGATATTAAACGCCGTTCAGTCAAGGAATTCACAAACTTGCGATTGAGTGCGCTGAATGATATTAAACGCCGTTCAGTCAAGGAATTCACAAACTTGCGATTGAGTGCGCTGAATGATATTAAACGCCGTTCAGTCAAGGAATTCACAAACTTGCGATTGAGTGCGCTGAATGATATTAAACGCCGTTCAGTCAAGGAATTCACAAACTTGCGATTGAGTGCGCTGAATGATATTAAACGCCGTTCAGTCAAGGAATTCACAAAACTTGCGATTGAGTGCGCTGAATGATATTAAACGCCGTTCAGTCAAGGAATTCACAAACTTGCGATTAAGTGCGCTGAATGATATTAAACGCCGTTCAGTCAAGGAATTCACAAACTTGCGATTGAGTGCGCTGAATGATATTAAACGCCGTTCAGTCAAGGAATTCACAAACTTGCGATTGAGTGCGCTGAATGATATTAAACGCCGTTCAGTTAAGGAATTCACAAACTTGCGATTGAGTGCGCTGAATGATATTAAACGCCGTTCAGTCAAGGAATTCACAAACTTGCGATTGAGTGCGCTGAATGATATTAAACGCCGTTCAGTCAAGGAATTCACAAACTTGCGATTGAGTGCGCTGAATGATATTAAACGCCGTTCAGTCAAGGAATTCACAAACTTGCGATTGAGTGCGCTGAATGATATTAAACGCCGTTCAGTCAAGGAATTCACAAACTTGCGATTGAGTGCGCTGAATGATATTAAACGCCGTTCAGTCAAGGAATTCACAAACTTGCGATTGAGTGCGCTGAATGATATTAAACGCCGTTCAGTCAAGGAATTCACAAACTTGCGATTGAGTGCGCTGAATGATATTAAACGCCGTTCAGTCAAGGAATTCACAAACTTGCGATTGAGTGCGCGTGAATGATATTAAACGCCGTTCAGTCAAGGAATTCACAAACTTGCGATTGAGTGCGCTGAATGATATTAAACGCCGTTCAGTCAAGGAATTCACAAACTTGCGATTGAGTGCGCTGAATGATATTAAACGCCGTTCAGCCAAGGAATTCACAAACTTGCGATTGAGTGCGCTGAATGATATTAAACGCCGTTCAGTCAAGGAATTCACAAACTTGCGATTGAGTGCGCTGAATGATATTAAACGCCGTTCAGTCAAGGAATTCACAAACTTGCGATTGAGTGCGCTGAATGATATTAAACGCCGTTCAGTCAAGGAATTCACAAACTTGCGATTGAGTGCGCTGAACGCCGTTCAGTCAAGGAATTCACAAACTTGCGATTGAGTGCGCTGAATGATATTAAACGCCGTTCAGTCAAGGAATTCACAAACTTGCGATTGAGTGCGCTGAATGATATTAAACGCCGTTCAGTCAAGGAATTCACAAACTTGCGATTGAGTGCGCTGAATGATATTAAACGCCGTTCAGTCAAGGAATTCACAAACTTGCGATTGAGTTCGCTGAATGATATTAAACGCCGTTCAGTCAAGGAATTCACAAACTTGCGATTAAGTGCGCTGAATGATATTAAACGCCGTTCAGTCAAGGAATTCACAAACTTGCGATTGAGTGCGCTGAATGATATTAAACGCCGTTCAGTCAAGGAATTCACAAACTTGCGATTGAGTGCGCTGAATGATATTAAACGCCGTTCAGTCAAGGAATTCACAAACTTGCGATTGAGTGCGCTGAACGCCGTTCAGTCAAGGAATTCACAAACTTGCGATTGAGTGCGCTGAATGATATTAAACGCCGTTCAGTCAAGGAATTCACAAACTTGCGATTGAGTGCGCTGAACGCCGTTCAGTCAAGGAATTCACAAACTTGCGATTGAGTGCGCTGAATGATATTAAACGCCGTTCAGTCAAGGAATTCACAAACTTGCGATTGAGTGCGCTGAATGATATTAAACGCCGTTCAGTCAAGGAATTCACAAACTTGCGATTGAGTGCGCTGAATGATATTAAACGCCGTTCAGTCAAGGAATTCACAAACTTGCGATTGAGTGCGCTGAATGATATTAAACGCCGTTCAGTCAAGGAATTCACAAACTTGCGATTGAGTGCGCTGAATGATATTAAACGCCGTTCAGTCAAGGAATTCACAAACTTGCGATTGAGTGCGCTGAATGATATTAAAACGCCGTT
Source organism: Diploptera punctata (assembly GCA_030220185.1). Classification (NCBI taxonomy): domain Eukaryota; kingdom Metazoa; phylum Arthropoda; class Insecta; order Blattodea; family Blaberidae; genus Diploptera; species Diploptera punctata. The sequence continues at coordinate 745,757 of JASPKZ010000440.1, read as the reverse complement.
CAGTCGAGGAATTCACAAACTTGCGATTGAGTGCGCTGAATGATATTAAACGGCCGTTCAGTCAAGGAATTCACAAACTTGCGATTGAGTGCGCTGAATGATATTAAACGCCGTTCAATCAAGGAATTCACAAACTTGCGATTGAGTGCGCTGAATGATATTAAACGCCGTTCAGTCAAGGAATTCACAAACTTGCGATTGAGTGCGCTGAATGATATTAAACGCCGTTCAGTCAAGGAATTCACAAACTTGCGATTGAGTGCGCTGAATGATATTAAACGCCGTTCAGTCAAGGAATTCACAAACTTGCGATTGAGTGCGCTGAATGATATTAAACGCCGTTCAGTCAAGGAATTCACAAACTTGCGATTGAGTGCGCTGAATGATATTAAACGCCGTTCAGTTAAGGAATTCACAAACTTGCGATTGAGTGCGCTGAATGATATTAAAACGCCGTTCAGTCAAGGAATTCACAAACTTGCGATTGAGTGCGCTGAATGATATTAAACGCCGTTCAGTCAAGGAATTCACAAACTTGCGATTGAGTGCGCTGAATGATATTAAACGCCGTTCAGTCAAGGAATTCACAAACTTGCGATTGAGTGCGCTGAATGATATTAAACGCCGTTCAGTCAAGGAATTCACAAACTTGCGATTGAGTGCGCTGAATGATATTAAACGCCGTTCAGTCAAGGAATTCACAAACTTGCGATTGAGTGCGCTGAATGATATTAAACGCCGTTCAGTCAAGGAATTC
>JASPKZ010000440.1:57500-67500 GCA_030220185.1 Diploptera punctata | reverse complement strand
ATTTTCCCCCGACCAGTCACAAATGGTGTAAACTTATAAAAGTGGGGAAGGAATATCTTTTGATTTTATTCCATCATAAAAATTTCCTGCTAACGGACGGACGGACGGACGGACGGACGGACGGATGGACGGATGGACGGATGGACGGATGGACGGATGGACGGATGGACGGATGGACGGATGGACGGATGGACGGATGGACGGATGGACGGATGGACGGATGGACGGATGGACGGATGGACGGATGGACGGATGGACGGATGGACGGACGGACGAGGACGGACTGGACGGACGGACGGACGGACGGACGGACGGATGGACGGATGGACGGATGGACGGATGGACGGATGGACGGATGGACGGATGGACGGATGGACGGATGGACGGATGGACGGATGGACGGATGGACGGATGGACGGATGGACGGATGGACGGATGGACGGATGGACGGAAGGACGGATGGGCGGATGGGCGGATGGGCGGATGGGCGTATGGGCGGATGGCGGATGGGCGGATGGGCGGATGGGCGGATGGGCGGATGGGCGGATGGGCGGGCATGATGGGGCGGATGGGCGGATGGGCGGATGGGCGGATGGGCGGATGGGCGGATGGGCGGATGGGCGGATGGGCGGATGGGCGGATGGGCGGATGGGCGGATGGGCGGATGGGCGGATGGGCGGATGGGCGGATGGGCGGATGGGCGGATGGGCGGATGGGCGGATGGATGGATGGATGGATGGATGGATGGATGGATGGATGGATGGATGGATGGATGGATGGATGGATGGATGGATGGATGGATGGATGGATGGATGGATGGATGGATGGATGGATGGATGGATGGATGGGATGGATGGATGGGCGGGCGGGCGGGCGGGCGCGGTTTCGGGCGGGCGGGCGGGCGGGCGGGCGGGCGGACGGATGCAGGTCAAGCTAATATAAAGCGTGTAAAAAGGTACTTACTTTGCAACCTCATCAACTTGTTCATTGCCTTCAAAGCCCATGTCTCCCAAAATGGGCACAAGTGTGCATGCAATTTTTAGGTTCAGTTATTATATCAGGGACTGATAGGACAAGATTCTTATTGTATTGAATGTATTTAAGTATTGATTGAGAGTTGGATATACAAGTGCTTTCTCCATGCGCATAAAATCATCTGTAAAATTGCAAACAATTCAGCCTGATTATATGAAACAAATAATAGACTAATACATTTATTTCTAGTTATTGAATAAAATAAACTATCAAAGTGTTATATGATGTCCATAAAGATTTTAATACAAATTCGTTACAGCTCTTTCAGTAATTATTATCTACTTCAAGCGAATACTAATAGGCAGTATTCGTCTGATGAAGGTGCAAACTACTGAAATAGTTTTAAAAAACTAAAACAACGCGCTTTATTAGAAACCGAACTAGAAAAAAAGAAAAATAATTTTAATATCCAAAACGCTTGGGATAAAATCGAAGTGGTCAACAAAAAATCATCTCCAACACATGTAGAATAAAACTAGAGTTATCAACAAAAAGAAAATAATTTTACCATCAAAAGCGTGGGGTGCTCTATATCAATTAATGTATTTGATAATAAACAGATATTGGTAAAAGTAAAGTCCCCACGAAGAAAATGTAAAAATCATAAAAAAAACACCCCACGCTTTTGATGGTAAAATTCTTTTCTTTTTGTTGATAACTCTAGTTTTATTCTATATGTGTTAGAGATGATTTTTTGTTGACCACTTTAATTTAATCCCAAGCGTGTTGGATATTAAAATTATTTTTCTTTTTTTTAGTTCTAATAAAAACGTGTTGTTTTAGTTTTTTAAAACTATTATTTATTTTTATACTGTTTAGTTTTAATAATGTACAGAATAAGATAAAAATGTAAATATCTTTAAATTCGATAGTATTGTAGTATGAGTTAAAAGTAATATGCTTCTAAAAAAAATACCAACTGAGCTCTTACAACGATTAAGTAAAAAGTCGACAAGTCCGCACCTATTATACCAGTTTTCATTTTTTTATTTTCTGATGATTCTGGGCAGGATTTTAGAAACATATATGAAAATATCGTACTGTCACGAGTCCTTTATAAGTATACAAATTTCAAGTCGATCCAATGTTTCTAAGTGAGTGAAAATCGTGTTCAAAGATTCCGTTACATAGTTACAAATACATTTTTTTTATTTTCTGAAGATTCTGGCCAAGATTTTAGAAACATAACAATCTCACATACGCAGCATGCACATTTGATTTTATGACATATAGAATGTAGAAATTATTGTATTGTCACGGGTCCTTTACAAGTATACAAAGTTTCAATTCGATCCAATGTTTCTAAGTGGGTGAAAATCGTGTTACAAAATTCCGTTATATAGACACAAATACACTTTTTTTGATTTTCTAATGATTCTGGACAGGATTGTATTAAAATAATATGAAATTATTGTATTGCCAGGGGTCCTTTACAAGTATATAAAGTTTCAAGTCGATCCAATGATCTTAAGTGGGTGAAAATCGCGTTGAAAGATTCCGTTACATAGATAGATAGATAGATAGATAGATACAGGTCAGGCTAATATAAAGCGTGTAATAAATATGAAAATCGTATAAAACTTTGACAATTTTATTATATTTAATAACTAAACATAATGAATTTTCATTAAATAAACACCAAATCAGTTGTTTACTTAATACATTTTTACACTATTATTTTTTAGAAAGTTGTGTATGTTTGACATAAACACAGCATTACATGTTTTAATTCGCTTTCCGCAAGGATTGTACAATTACCGCTATATTACATTTCCATCCACTGATTAAGTACAACAATTGACGATTCTGGGGAAGATATTATTTCTAATGTGACCATATGTTTAAAAAAACATGCAAGTTATTTAACACTGTTTAGAAATAAGCAGTAAAAATAGAGAAAGAAGCATACTTATTTTTTTAAGCAAATAAAAATCGATTTTTACACGCTTTATATTAGCTTGACCTGTATCTATCTATCTATCTATCTATCTATCTATCTATCTATCTATCTATCTATCTATCTATCTATCTATCTATCTATCTATCTATCTATCTATCTATCTATCTATCTATCTATCTATCTATCTATCTATCTATCTATCTATCTATCTATCTATCTATGTAACGGAATTTTTCAACGCGATTTTCACCCACTTAAAATCATTGGATCGACTTGAAACTTTGTATACTTGTAAAAGACCCGTGACAATACAATAATTTCATATTTTGTTTCTAAAATCATGGCCAGAATCATCAGAAAATCAACAAAAGTGTCTTTGTATCTATGTAATGGAATTTTTAACACGATTTTCACCCACTTAGAAACATTGGATCGACTTCAAACTTTGTATACGTATAAAGGACCCGTGACAATACAATATTTTCATATTTGTTTCTAAAATCCTGGCCAGAATCATCAGAAAATGAAAAAAATTCAAACTGTTATAATAGTTTGCGGACTTTCCGACTTTTTAGTCAATTGTTGTAAGAGCTCAGTAGGTAGAGCGGTGAACTCAATTGGTATATAATTTCAGTACTCCAAAGGTCGCTGGTTCAAATCCGGCTGAGAGTTCTTTTTAAGAAGAGTATTACATTTAGCTCATACAACATTAGTATCGAATTTAAAGATATTTACATTTTTATCTTATTCTGTAAAATATTAAAACTAAAAAAGTAAAAAATAAATAATAGTTTTAAAACACTAACACAACACGCTTTATTAGAAAACCGAACTAAAGAAATGGAAAATAATTTTAATCTCCAACACGCTGGTATAAATAATTATGGTACAATTATTTTACCATTAAAAGCGTGGGGTGCTCTTTATCTTCTTAGAGACTTTACTTTTACCAATATCTGTTTATTATCAAATATATTAATTGATAAAGAGCACCCCACGCTTTTGATGGTAAAATTATAGTTTTACCACAATTATTTATACCAAGTGTGTTGGAAATTAAAATTATTTTTCATTTTTTTAGTTCGGTTTTCTAATAAAGCGTGTTGTTTTTAAGTTTTTTTAAACTATAATTATTTTCGAAACATTACGAATGTAAATTTGTGTTGCCATATTCTGTTTTTATTCGCAGAAACATTTCAAAGCATTAATTAACGTTAAACATTAATCGAGTTTTAGTTAAAACGTTTAAAAATTACAGAAACCTCGTATTTTAAACATCTGTTTTATAATGTGTAATGTATCAATATCTTAAACATCGCTGTCTAATTCTTACAGTTTTTCAACGTATACCTCTCGAATGAAGCTAATGAGGTTCTCTTGAAAAGATTTTTTAAAAATATTTACAGACATTCAGTGATCCCATTTAGTAGACACCGATAATTATCATATCCAATATGTATATAGCCATATATATAGTAAAGTAAAGTGTTCCCACTACAGGCCTCGGGAGGCCCTTGGGGTAGGCCTAGTAGGATGTTAAGGTTCCCACTTTTTCTAGACACTCGGCATTTTATGTCAGCCGGGTTGTCAGCCCTACGTGACGGCCGCCTTACCCCCAGAAACAAGCATCTGATACTAATTTCAGTTAGAGGCTGAGTCGACCCCAGGGCCATGGTGCCACCAGAAGATTTGGGTCAGTTTAAAAATCCTGACCCCACCGGGACTTGAACCCTCGACCTTCCGGTTCGTAGCGCATTGCCTTAACCACTACGCTACGGCATATATATCCATCCATCGTAGTTCTGCCCAAAGGCAGGTCCTTCGCTGCAATTTACATGCTATGCTTGCAGCTTTACTAGGGAATTGTTGGTGTGGTAGCTTCCCGTTGCTTTCCACACCGGTGAAGGATGAGGATGATGATGATGATGATGATACGAATGATGATGATGGCCATATGATTTCGGGGACCGTTTGGGCCTTAAAGGTTTCCTGACATTTGTCTTACAGGTGAGGAAAAACCTCGATAAAAACCTCACCCATAAAAACTGCCCCGACCGGGGATCGAACCCGTGCCCGCTGCGTGACAAGGCAGCACGCTACCTCGAGACCACAGCGGTGGATATATATATATATATATATATATATATATACAGTGTGTTGCAAAGAAAACACCGACAACAGAGGTGAGGTAGCATATTGAGATATGTTGACCATTTCTTAATGAGGTACCTATACTATGACTAGTTAATTATGTCCACAATCAGTATTAGTTCGAAGACCCATTACTTGACAACACCTCACAGGTAAAGAACCTATGATACGTGCTTCGCAACGGAATCTGACTGCTACACGACGCAGCTCCAGCTCAGTTGTACGCAAATGTGAGGAGACATTTAGATACCACGTATCCAGGTCGATGGATTGGCAGGGGAGGATCAGTTCCATAGTCTCCGAGATCACCTGATATTAACCCTCTCAATTACTTTTTATGAGGCGACAAGAAACAGTCTATCAGACTCCAGTAGAGTCATGTATGGATCTCATAGCCGAATCCACGCTGCTACAGAAATAATTCAAACCAGGCCAGGCGTATTTGAACTTGTCCGCCTATCACTACATAGCCGATGTACGCTCTGTAATGAGATGGGAGTTGGATATTTTGAAAACTTGAAGTGACTGTGACAGTATTGTCAAGTATTGAGTCTTGAAATCCAACTAACGGAACTCTCGAAAAGTTAGCTACTCATAGTGTGAAAACGCATCATTTCCGGAAATAGGTACCTTATTAAAAATTATCAACATATCTTAATTTACTACCTCACCTCCGTTTTCGGTTTTTTTGTTTTTTTTGCAACACCCTGTATGTATGTATACATATACTTAGTGTATGTGTGTGTGTTCGTTAACGCTTCAGTGACTGTATTTTTTTTTATCACAAACAAACATCGAATATATTAATAAATTAATTGAAAAATAAGGTCGAGTTTGTTAACCGACAAAATAGAACCATAGGTGCAGGAGTTCACCAGAAATTGAAATTTAAAAATCGCTCTAACGGTCGTAATTTTCGAATTTTCGTAACAAACGGTTCATATACTACTAAAATACAAGTACAACGAGAATCAGAAAACCATAGTGTGTTCATCGCATGTAGGTATAGAAAGACAAGTTATATATTTAGATAATAATTACTCCCTTATAACAACTTTATAATGTCATATGATTAAAGTTAAAAATTAAATTGTACCTGTTGGTAGGTGCCGTCGTCCTCAGCTTTGTTAAAATATTGTACATAAAATTAACTGGAGCGCTTTCGGAAGTTATCTTTTATCTTCTGCAGGTTGAGCTTCCGCTACTCGTTGTTGTTGTGTACGGTGATGGTATACTATTACCCGTTTAAGGAGTAAGTGCAGTTGTTGATGGAGGGCACTGCAGTCGTGTTTATGCAGGAATAGAACACGTGACACTGCTATCTCTGAGTGCAGATGTTAATGGGACGTGGGACGCTGACAGTATACACTGCCCTATATGACATTACGTGTAGCAACAGTGCTTCGTCCGCCTGCAGAGATATTTTGAATGATTAAAACAACTGTTTGTAGCAGCAACTGACTTGTTTTTGACGATCTCATATAATAGGTGACTGGGTTGCGCTCTTATTAAGAAGTGAGGTGTTGTTTGTTTCCTTTATAATTTAAAGGTCTTCAAATATATTTATGCTATCTGGAATGTTTCATCGGTGGATTATCGTGAGAGTATTTTCAATTGTGTTCATTCGGTAATGTTACTGTTTTACCAATTTTTGTTTCAAGCTCAGTGCATGTTATCCGAATCCGCCTAAAACTTAGAACTCTTACATATAAAATACTTGCAGGCATATAGGAATGCTGAGCCGGTAGTCTAGTAGTTTCTTGTATCTAGTCTCGAGTGCCGCGGGTTCAAACCCAGCCGGGGTCGATGGATTTTCAGGGTGAGAAAATTCAAGGGACAATTCCACCAGGGGGAATTTAATCCTTGGGTTACAAGTATTAAGATTCTGAAGCTTGTAAAAGAACCTCAAGTCTGAAGAAGAAGAAGAAGAAGAAGAAGAAGACCTATGAGCGAAATTTTCCGTCCATCCGATAACACTTTAATTTCCTATTAGGTGTGACTCTCCAGGCGACCTACTAACTGGATGTCACTCGCTGACAACTGTAGGGAATTAAGCGTAACTAAATTTTCCTGGTTAAGAGACTTATATAAAAATCAAAATAACATTATTTTGAAACTCAATGATTTTTTAATGATTTGCATTAACAAGTTATGTTTTTTTTCACTTTTAATACTAGAACTATATCGGCCGCGGTGGAATAGTGGTTATGCTCCTTGCCTCTTGTCGTGAGGGTCGCGGGTTCAAACCCGGCCGGGGTCGATGGATTTTTAGGGTGGAAAAATTCAAGGAACAAGTCTTTCGGGAGGGACGTTAAGCTGTGGGACCCGAGTCTGAAGATTTTCAGGCTCGGAAAAAGATCCTTAAGCCTAAATAAAAAGGCCTCTAAGCAAACTTTATCGAATTTTCCCGTTCTAGTACTACCATGGTTTCCTAGACGTCAATAAGAGGCGAAACACTGACCACGGGCCACTCCAATGATATCTATACGAAAACAAGTGTAACTAAATTAATATGGTTCAATTTCTTTTCTGTAGGGGGAGAGCGCCTAAATCTCGTTGAGGGAAACAAGGGCGTATAAGAAGAATGTTAGAGCAGGAAGCGACTGTGTCCCCGCGCGAGTTGAACCAGGTTCAATCACCATTACAAAGATACTATACACTATCGAAAATAGGGTCAATAACGTTTAATTTATCATTCACAATTATTTTTAAAGGAAACAAACTTCTTAATTTTACTGTTTATTATAGTAAGCGACAATTTCAATACCGATAGAAAAATACATTAAAGTGTTAAAGCAAGAGTACCTCACAAAAATTGCGCGCAGTAATACCCACTCTTACTTTAAGGGAGGAACGGAGATTACGAGTATTTGAGAATAAAGTTCTTAGGAACATTTTGGACCAAAGAGAGATGAGAACAGACAGGTGAATGGAGAAGACTATTTAAGTCAACTATATGGCCTTAAAGGAAACCAGATATAATAAGAACAATTAAGTCTCGTAGACAGCAATGGGCAGGATATGTGGCACGAATTGGGAATGAAAGAAGTGCATGGAAGCTTCTTGTTGGAAGACCGGTGGGAAAACGCCCAGTTGGTAGACCAAGAATGAAGTGGGAGAATAATATTACCTATGATTTGAGGGAAGTAGATTATACAGGAAATGATTGGAAAACATTAGCTCAGGATACGGATGTTTCGAGAGCTTATTTCCACGCTGCCATGAACCTACGGATTCGATAGTTTCATTGGGTTACTTAGTTCGTTTAATACTTAATAATTAGTACAATATTTCAGTATTTAATTTATGTGGAATTTACTTCATTAACAAAACTGAAAACAAAAAATACAAATAAAGCAAATATGTATATCCGTTTTCTTAATAGGATAGGGAATAGTATTTTCTCTGAACAATATTATAGTAGTAAGGCCTTGGAGGAAGAGTGAAGAGGTAGAGGATAAAATAGAAAGAGAGAGGGATAGATGCAAGAAGGAATTATATAGAAGAAAGGAAAGGAATCTTGCCCACAAATGCTCAGATCCGATCCCACTGCCTTATCAAATGTCACCTTTAATCCTGACCCTTCGTTAATCTTCTTTAGGGGCAAAGGGACTAGAGCGATATTTTCTCCCAGTGTCGAGAGGGAAAGAAGGAAGGAAATTAAAGGGGAAGCTGCTCAACTTTTATTTTTAATCCTTTCGCTAAAGCTGGGGGTTTCCATTCATCATAATATTACCTGTGAACTATAAATTTACAAGACGTATGCAGCATAAATACTCATAAACTAAACACTTTTAAGTAAATGCAGACCACTATGTAAATTATTATTCAAGTGACTAATGTTTACTGAAAATATATAAAACAGTTTTCCTTCCATTTATGGATGCGAAGCATGGACTCTTACTTTAAGGGTTAATATTTTTTTTTAATTAGCGACGATCATGATATGCGAATATGTTCAATGTGCTGGGCTTTGAAGACGAGATACATATATTAGGAAAATGTAACGATTTGGAATATTGGAGGCGTCAGTTATTATCGGAAACATTTTTTAAATTCAAATCGTGAAATATTGGCATGCTACGAGTTATTGGTAAGCCCAGAAAATTGGGTAAACTTGGGTAGATTTCTGGACAAAACGCGGAAAATAAGAACAACACTCATTCATGAATAAATAAATATGTTAACAAATTGCAATACCATTAATTCTTAATAATTCTACATAACCAAGTTAATGTATAATGTAATTGTATTGTTATCTAATTGTAATATTATTGTGTTTTTGTTTTAAGTATATTATTACCAAACACCAACTTATTGTAAAGGACTGTCAACAGCAGGTACGGCTTACTGCCCGTGCGACCCATATTTGTAAATAACATTGTATGTATCTTACTTTAATTTAATAAAGTCCTTATGTACTTGTACTTTAAGGGAGGAAAGAAGATTACGGTATTTGAGAATAAAGTTCTTAGGGCAATTTTGGGCCAAAAGAGATGAACAGACAGGTGAATGGAGAAAACTGCATAATAGTGAGCTGTATGGTATGTATAGGAATCCAGCTATAATATGAGTAGTGAAGACTAGTAGACTGCTATGGGCAGGACATGTGGCACAAATGGGGATTGAAAGGGGTAAATGGTAGCTACTTGTAGGAAAACCAGAGAAAAAACGCCCAGTTGGTAGACAAAGAATGAGATGGGAAATAATATTAAGCAGGATTTGAGGGAAGTACTTATACAGGGAATGATTGAAAACATTAGCTCAGGATAGGTATGTATGGAGAGGTTATGTCCGTATGGCCATGAACCTAAGTGTCCGATAGAGCCAGTTAGTTAAGTGACTAATGTTTTTTCTTTGTTGGAAAGGACATGGAGCTTTTACACCGATTTAAAAATACTATTGACAACTGAA
>JASPKZ010000440.1:0-52500 GCA_030220185.1 Diploptera punctata | reverse complement strand
GGGCCTTGAACCATCGACCTTCCGGCTTGTAGCGCAGTGCCTTAAACCACTACACTACGGGACGTGCCCCGAGTTATAACAATAACAAGCAAAAATTAATAACTTATATCAGTCAAATATTCAATTTATTGAAGTCCACGTTTCAATCTCCTCGTGTGAGATTATTTTCAAGACATTTGACATGGTTTTATAATACATAATTACCATCACTAACACAATGTTATGTGTTTTTTACAAATTAACTAAATAACTAACTGGCACTATCGAACCCATATGTTCATGGCCGCACAGACATTAGCATTCCATACATCCCTATCCTGAGCTCATATTTTCCAATCATTCCCTGATTGTTTAAATTTAAAAATTAGAAAAAAATATTTGTTGTATTGTTGCTTAGATCAGTTGATATGTACTATAATAACACACAACTCATAATTTGTTAACATGTCTGAAGAAGGTACAGTGTACCGAAACATCTGTCACTGAATTATATTCTTAATAAATATGAAAATCAAATAAAACTAAGTTTTATTTTTATTTAATTAATGAATATGGATTTTCATCAAGTAAACACCAACTCAATTGATTATTCCCTGAATAATTTACTTCCTCAAATCATGGTTAAAGTTATTCTCCCACCTCATTCTTGGTCTACCAACTGGACGTTTTCCCCTCTTGTTTTCCTACAAGAAGCTTCCATATACGTCTTTCATTCCCCATTCGTGCCATATGTCCAGCCCATCGGAGTCTATGAGGCTTAACTGTTCTTATTATATCTGACTTCTTATAAAGACCATGTAGTTCACTCTTTTAAGTAATCTTCTCCATTCACCTGTCTGTTCATCTCTCTTTGGTCCAAAAATTATCCTAAGAAACTTTATTCAAAATAGATGATCCCTTTTCCTCCCTTAAAGTAAGAGCCTAGGTTTCGCATTCATATAATATAAACTGGTAGAATAGAATAGTTTTATATATTATCAGTTTAACGTTTTCTGAACGGAGGTGGGACGTCAAGAGTACCTGTAATGCATAATAGCACGCATTTCCAGAATTGAACCTATGTTTAATTTCTTTGTGCATCTCATTCCGATTTGTGATTATTGTTCCTAGGTATTTGGATTCAGCCACTTCCTCAAAATTTCCCTCACACAGCTGTCCATTTCCATTATATAGGCCTAATGTATTTCTATGTCTGGCTATATATTTAGTCTTCTTCTCTTCTTCTTCTTCTTCTTCTTCTTCTACGACAAGGTTTAGGCTATGCAGCCTGTTCCGGCGAAGTTAAAAGTGGAGTCCATCTTCTACGTGGTCGGCCAACATCTCTTGTTCCTCTGGGATTATACAGGAAGGTTCTTTTTGGTATTCTTTCGTTGTTCATTCTCATTAAGTGTTCTGTCCATTTCTTATTATTTTCGCTGATTTTATCTTCAATTTTATATATATTTAATTCTTTTCGTATAGTTTCATTCCTTATTCTATCCGCTCTTGTGCATCCTTTCACATTACGTAAAAACAGCATTTCCGCAGTCTGTATCCTGCTTTTATCCCTTGATTTCATTATCCAATTTTCACTTCAATACAACAACAAAGGAACAGCCATTGTTTTATATAATTCAAGTTTCGTATCTTTCCTTGTTTTTCGACCTAAGGTTCTTTTTATGGTTCCACAAATAGCCTGAAATTTATTTACTTTATTTTCTATATCTTTATTTTCTCTATAAGTTATATCACATCCTAAATATTGGAAATGTGATACGTGTTCTATTATTTTGTTATCCAGTACAATTTTTTATCTAATTCCATATTTACCAATAAATGCCATTTATATTTAGTTTTATTGATATATAATTCCAGTCCCAATTTCTTTGTTTTACTCAATAGTGTGTGTGTGTAGGCCTTTCGTATCTGCTCGCAATCGTCCAATAGTACTACTTCATCAGCATAAACTGCTTATTAATACCAGTGAGTTGTAGGCCTTCTTCATCCTCTAAAGATTTGATGGTATGCTGTAGCACAAAATTAAATAGTAGAGAAGGTAAAATGAAATTTCATAAAGTAATGGCTGTTCCTGTATTAATGTATGGATCAGAATGTTGGACGATCACTAAAAGACAAGAACAAAGATTGGAAGCAGCTGAGATGAGATTTTTAAGAAATATAGCAGGATATGCTCTGCTGGATAAGAAAAGGAATGAAGATATAAGAAAGGAACTAAATAATTAAATATAGGAACGACTGGAAAGAACATATTGATAGAAAACCAGAAGAAAGATTTCCAAAAGTATTGCTAAATTATAAACCGCACGGAAGGAGAAATGTTGGACGCCCACACAGAAGATGGTCTGAACAATTTAAACAATTCTAGCTTTCATGACACCGGAACGAGCAAACGGACTTAATCCCTGGATGATGATGATGATGATGATGATCGAAGATAGTCTATATATTTGCTTCAACCCATTGTGAATTTCAAAAGTATCCGAAAATTGTTTCCTATACGCACCCTGCTCTTTGTGCCACTTAGACACATTCGTATAAGACTATGATATTTTTTTATAAATTTAAATTAACAAATTAGAAATTCCAATTTACGAATACAAATATTTTAACAAGGAATTATGTTTTCACACCATTCACTTCAATCATGAAAATTATCTCACACGAGGAGATTGAAACGTGGACTAGAATAAATTGAATATTTGACTGAGATAACGATTAATTATTATTATTTTATTATTATTATTATTATTATTATTATTATTATTATTATTATTATTATTATTATTACTTACTTACTTACTTACTTACTTACTCACTGGCACTATCGAACCCGTAGGTTCATGGCCGCGCGGACATAAGCTCTCCATACATTCCTATCCTGAGATAATACTTTTCAATCATTCCCTGTATATCTACTTCCCTCAAATCATAGTTACTGTTATTCTCCCACCTCATTCTTGGTCTACCAACTGGGCGTTTTCCCTTTGGCTTTCCTATAAGAAGCTCCCATGCACGTATTTCATTCCCCATGCGCGCAACAGGTCCTGCCCATCGCAATCTATGAGACTTAACTGTTCTTATTATATCTGGCTTCCTATAAAGACCATGTAGTTCATTGTTATGTAATCTTCTCCATTCACCAGTCTGTTCATCTCTCTTTGGTCCAAAAATTTTCCTAAGAACTTTATTCTCAAATACTTGTAATCAATCTCCTTTCCTCCCTTAAAGTAAGAGTCCATGTTTCGCACCCATATAATATAACTGGTAGAATAATATTTATTATTATTATTATTATTATTATTATTATTATTATTATTATTATTATTAACTATTCTCAGGGAACAATATTAATAAAAACATATTAAATACTTTCTGAGTTACTAAACTGAAACTATTTCATGGTATTTCACATGTAATATATCCCCTCATGAAGAGCCATATCTATTCTCGCGGAAATATAATTCATGCTACATTAATGTTATTAATTACAAGAAGAATTTTAAAACTTTTACGACAGCAGATAGTTCACAGGCATAATATTGTTATAGTGCATTGCCTTTGTATAATGTAATATCCAGAGTAAGTTCGAGTAAATTGGACCCTTCTGTTTGAGTGGACTCTGTTATTGTCTTCTTTAATTGGTGCTGCCCTCGAACAGAAAATATTATAACTTCTTCCCCCCATCAACTTTGACGTGTTCAAGACGTTTCTTTCATTATTTGACTGATGAAGGATTTATTTGTGATATTTATGAAAATACCATTCAAAAAAAAACGAAGGAATGGCGTCTGTATCCATATTGGGCGGCCACATCTTCGTCAAGTCTTCAACGGTCAACAGGGCGACAAGGAATAGCACAGCTAAACTTGTAGGGCTTGAAGAGCGGAAGAAGCAGCCCTCTCTTGGGGGGTGGATACCCAGAGGAGCATGTTTGGAGGCTCAGAGGAAGCAGCCCTTCCACCATCCTTGTCCTGCGAAGCGCTCGTAACGCTTCCAGGAGACATTTATCTTACTGAGAAGCTTCATGGAAATCAGCCGGATTGTCATAAAAGGAACCGACCCAAGCAAGATAAAAGGATACGATTTGGAATAAAGGACATTTTGAAATTAGGAAATTGGAACGTAAGGGGAATAAATACAAAAGAAGAAGAATTAGAGAGAGAATTAAAGAAAAAAGAAATAAATATAGCAACAATAACAGAAACAAAAAAGAAACTAAAAGGAACAAAGGACTTAAAACACTATACTATGTTGTATAGCGGAGTAGAACAGACAACAAGAGCGCAGTGTGGAGTAGCAATTTTAATAGATGAAAAATGGAAGAAAAAATTGAATAGCTATGAGTTTATAAATGAAAGAATCCTGATAGCCAGATTTAAAATTGAAAGAGGATATATGATGATAATTGCTGTGTATGCCCCAGAGGAAGGTAAGAAAGAAAAGAAACAAAAAATTTTATAAAACATTACAAAACATTAGTTGATAAATATACAAAAGATCATCATTTAATAATAAGTGGAGACTTAAATGCCAGAGTAGGCAATGTCCCTATACCTAATGTAATAGGAAATAATGGAGAAATAACAATAAATGATAATGGGCAGGATTTGAGACAGTTTTCAGCCTATAATCAATTAAAAATAATGAATACCTATTTCCGAAAAAAGGACATACATAAATATACAAGAAGTGGATATAACTCAAGATCAATAATTGACTATTTAATCGTAAACAACAAGCTAGGAGCCTTGGTAAAAGATGTGAAAGTACATAGAGGCAGCGATATATACTCTGATCACTATCTCGTGATAAGCAAAATAAACATAATAGCTAATGGCGGAAAAATAACATAAAGAACAAAAGAAACCAAGAAGAAGTATATAAAGTATATTTATTACAAGATCAAAGTATTAGACAACATTATGAAAGCAGAATGAATAAATATATATCAGAGATAGCGACGTCAGAAGATATAAATATTGAATGGGAAAATATATCAAATGTAATACATAAAACAGCAAATGAGATATTAGGAAAGAAAAATAGAATAAAAAGAAATAGGAAGGGCTTGAGAACTTGGAATGCGAATATACAAAATGCAGTGAATGAAAAACAAAAAGCATATCATACATACTTACGACTGAAAACAGAAGAATCTTATGAAGAATATAAAATGAAAAGGAGAATTGCTAAAAGCATTATAAGAAAGCCCATCAGGAGTCATGGGATACATTTATAAGCTCAGTAGAACATGATATGTATGGAAGACAAGAAATAGGTTATAAATTAGTGAAACATCTAAATCAGACTGAGAAAGATTCTGCCAGATTGAATATAATCCCAGAACAAGAATGGATCCAACATTATGAAAAACTTTGGAAAAAGGAGGAGAAATTGAAGGAAAAGAGAACAATGAGGAAGAAATAAAAGTGGAAAATATTGATGTAATAGACATGAATGAATTAGAAATGGCTTTGAAAACCACTAAGAATAGGAAAGCAACAGGATTAGATAATATAAATATGGAATTAATCAAATATAGTGGAATATTGTGTAAACTACGAATACTTCATCTAATTAATATATGTTGGCAGACCTATGGGATTCCAACCACTTGGAAAACAGCAATTGTGAAGAATATATTCAAAAGAGGAGACCGGAGAAATTGCGAGAATTACAGAGGGATTAGCTTAATGAATACTGGCTACAAGATATATACGAAAATAATAAATAATAGATTGAGAAACATAACAGAAGTAATAATAAGTGAAAATCAAAGTGGATTCAGAAAGGGAAGGTCATGTATAGACAATGTCTTTACACTGAAACAACTCATAGAAAAGAGAAGAGAACATAACTTAGAAACTCACATAGGATTTATAGATTTGGATAAGGCCTTCGATCGAGTAAACAGACAAAAATTATGGGAAATATTACGAATGAAAGGATACCCGCTGTGCCTTGTTGAAACAATAAAGACATTATATGAAGACACAAATATAATTATAGATACCGGATTCAAAAGAACAGATGCAATCAAAACAAATACTGGATTACGACAAGGATGTAGTTTATCACCCACTTTGTTTAATATATATATAGACGATATTTTTAATAAATGGAAAGTTTTAGTAAATCCAGGAATAAGAATGGATAATAAAATGTGCATAAATAATCTTCTATTTGCTGACGATGTAATCATAATACAGAAAAATGAAGACGACTTACAGAAATCAATGCATGCATTAAATGAAATATGTAAATTATACGATCTAAAGATTTCTGTAAGGAAACGAAGACCATGGCTTTTAGAGGAAGAGATCCAGTGAGAACCAAAATTATTTTAGAAAATCAAAGTATAGAACAGGTGTCTAGTTTCAAATATTTGGGCTGTGATGTTGGCTACAATGTGGAAAGAGATATTGACTCCAAAATAAATAAATTTCAGACGGTGTGTGGAACAATACAGAGAACATTCAAAAATAAAATTAGAAAAGAAACCAAGATAAAAATGTATAATGTTATGGCGGTTCCCACAATATTGTATGGATGTGAAACTTGGGCTCCAGTGAAAAGACAGAGGGATAGAATACAGACGGCAGAGATGCGGTTCCTAAGACAAGTAAAAGGATGTACAAGACTTGATAGAATAAGAAATGAGGATATAAGAGAAGAATTGAAAGTACAGCCTTTATTGGATAAAGTCACGAATTACAGACAGAAATGGATTGATCATATGGATGGAATGAGTAAGGAGAGAAATCCATTGTTAGCCAGAAATTATCAAGCAAGAGGAAGGCGTGATGTTGGAAGACCTAGAAGACGTTGGGCTGATGCAATATGAAGTCGGAACGGGCAATTGCCTAATCCCTGGAGTGACGATGATGATGATGACCATTCAAAAAGTTTTTTCAAGCTAAGAATTAATTATTAATTTCTGCTATTGAATATTATTAATATTTAAAAATCTAAATATATTATATTATGTAGAAGCTGTTTTTTAATATACTGATGAGTTTGTTTAGATATCATGTGACATGATGGCTGTATAAAATAATTAAACATGGCAAAGGAATTCTGTTAAAGTGGACTTTTACACGAATACGTATATTTTATCAATGATGATGCTATCTGTAAAAACCATGCACTTAATAAATTTTATTTAATATTCTTGTAATTTTACCTAACCCAAAGACCGTCGCTGTCTGCAGATGAATGACGTGTCAATATTATAATCAACAATATTTTTTTCAAAACATTACATAAATATCAGCGGTTTTTAATTATGATCAGCCATAAATACTTTGAGTTTAATTTGAGTCTGTCTGTATAAATTAATAGAGTAAATAAACTTAAATATAGTATAAAAGTTAGGATGGATTCTCGGGGTCCACTTTACCCGAGTATGGTGGTCAAAGTGGACCTTTCTTGTAAAGTAAAAAAAAAAGTTTATAATTTATTAAGATGTTTCAATATTTGAATAAAATAACAATGGTATTTCATAGTGTCCCGAGCCGTAGCCGAGCGGTTAATGTAGGAAGCCTTGGCGCAGAGCTACGGGACTTGCGCTGGTTCGAGTCTCCATGGGGGAAGAAATTTTCTCATGGTATTTCGGCCAGTATGGGACCGGTGCCCACCCAGCATCGTGAGGCAATTGCGTAGCTACAATAAGTAGCGGCTCCAGGTTGAGGAACCAGCTATAACGGCTGGGGGAGTCGACATGCTAACCACATGTCACCCCTACACTGGCTGTTGATCATCTACCTCTGTGATTGACACATGTGGATGTGAAGGGCCAGCAGCCGGCTGGTAAAAGGGCAACCGCTGAAAAGTGGAAAGACCCTCAATCAATCGGAATTTCATAGTTATAACACTAAATATAATCACTGTAATTAAACAAAATCCAAATCCCTTAATTAAAAGAATAAAAACAACAAATTCAAAATAGGGGTCCACGTTACCCGAAGTTCCTCTATATATCTATAATGGCGTAGCCCATTCTGGAGCCATATCCGTTCTCCTTTGTAAGGAGTTGCTAGATCAAGTTAATTTTTAGTTACCTTATTTCCTCGTAGATGTCACGAATGATATGCATTCAAAACACCGACGTAATAAGACATCTAACAGCCAACTAAGGTATTACTTGGATGTTTGAGATCGGTAAATTTTACTTAGAGGCCTCTTTATTCAGGCTTGAGGATCTTTTACGAGCCTGAAAATCTTCAGACTTGAGACACAGGCTAAAAGCTCCTCCCGGAGGACTTGCTCCTTGGATATTTCCGTCCGAAAAAATCCATCGACCCCGGCCAGGTTTGAACACGCGACCCTCGGTACTAGAGGCAAGGAGTATAGCTACGAGTCCACCGTGGCCCGATCATAATGTAATATAGATTACCAAAATTGATTAGGAATATGAAAGCGTATCCTGGTAGCACATATGTAAATAAATTGAAATACCCAAATAAACCATACATGCAAAACAGTCTTCTCAATAATACAATCATTAAATCGCGTACGAAATTGTCTGCCATTCGCTCTTAGGAAAATGTTAGTAGAAACACTTGCAATGCCCCATTTTGATTATTGTGACACTCTTTTTATAGACTTAAATATTATTTCCACTCAAAGACTTCAACGTGTTCATAATTCTTGCGCATGTTTTATTTGTGGTATTCGCAAATTTGACCATGTTACACCGTCCCTGGAACAATTATAGTGGCTTCGTCTAAGAGATCGTAGAACTGTCCATTCCTTATCCCTTCTCTATAAAATACTTCACACATCATCGCCTAATTATTTATCACGCCGCTTCATCAGACTATCCGACACATATAATCTTGACACTCGATCCTATCAGCACATTGTTCTTTATATCCCTCCTCATCACACTGTATATTATTCATTATCTTTTACGGTCTCACTTACCAAAACATGGAATTCCCTTCCGCCCTATGTCAGAGACTGTCAAACTATAACATGCTTAAAAAAAACTAAAGAATTATTTAATAACAAACTAACTTATACACCTCACTGATAATATTCTTTTAACAATTAATAAATTTAATTATTTATGAAAATAATATTAAGAATAACAAATATTTTCATTTGTTTTGTTTTAAATATTGTATAATCGTAAAATTAGTTTTCTATATCTCATTATTTTCCTTTGTTTTTTTATATACACTAGACAGGGACAATTTAATATGTCTTGCGTACACATTTTGTTATTAGTTTTAGTCTTAATTTTAACTAACATTAACTGGTTGCATTATAGATCGTAATATATTAGATATTATCTTTTTGATCAAATTTTTACTTAGTATTTAATATTAGAGTTAATTGAGGTTGTTATATTGTGATGTAATATATGTTTGTCCTGGTGAGTGGAAGAGAAGGCCACATGGCCTTAACTCCACCAGGCTAATTAAATCTAAATCTAATGTAACCAATATTTTTGCTGTCTTGGCAGACGCGTGGCTACCGCACGACGCGTCGCTGTCCCGACTGGGATTCCAGGTTCGAATCGTGGCAGTTTCGAAGGGAAATTGGTGGTGACTCTTGTCGGGATATTTCGAGTTCTTCTCGGGGTTTTTCCGTTTCCCGAATTTCATTCCACTAACAATCTCTACTTCTCTTCCCTCCCTTACCATGTCATTTCAACTTTATTTATTCATTACATATCACACTTCGGTTCATCTTATATAAAAAACACTCTGGTCTGACAAACCACGGCTGTTTAAAATAAGTGATTGTAGTGATACACAAATTCCTCTGAGCTCTGAGTCTATGTGACAACTTAAAGCCAAAGAGATGGTTAGCCCTTCCTGGAGGCCCTGGATCCAGTTCAGAAAAATGGCGATATGAATCGTGTGTAAATGCCTGATGTGTCGAAACGAGGAACACTCTAACAGATTTCACAAAACTGTATAATATATTTTTATTTCCTTTCAATCACGACAAACAACGATTGGTACTATAATACAATGATCTTACACAAGGTTGCTGTGAAACGAGCATTGAATATCCGTACCCATAATTATGTTTTTCTAATCTAATATAAACGAACAGTTGTACAATTTTCTGTGAAACCGTCTTAAAGAATGCCATGAAATATTTACCGCGTACAGTTTCATATATTGTAAATTCACGAATATACTTTTACAAGGTCACCATGCCATACTCTCGTTCTAACGCTATATACGTATGTGTATTAGGGTTATAACTTCTTGGACTGTTTGTTGAAATAAAATATTTCGCAATGAATGGGTGAGCTTTTACTTAAAACCATTGAAAAAGACCTTCATTTCACTGAGCTTCAAGAAAACGTCACCACCAAATCAATATTAAATGTTGACATATAAATATATTTGGGGTGACGTTTCTTGAAGCTCGGTGAAATGACGGCCTTTTTTTTCAATGGTTTTAAGTAAAGGTTCACCCATTAATTCCATAGGAGCTATTTTACGCCCATTCATTGCACAGAAAATATTAGATTTCACAAAAGTCCAAAAAGTTATAACCCTAGAGAGTTATACATTTTTGGACTGTTTGTTGAAATAAAATATTTCGCAATGAATGGGTGAGCTTTTACTTAAAACCATTGAAAAAGACCTTCATTTCACTGAGCTTCAAGAAAAAGTCACCACCAAATCAATATTAAATATTGACATATAAATATATTTGGGGTGACGTTTCTTGAAGCTCGGTGAAATGACGGCCTTTTTCAATGGTTTTAAGTAAAGGTTCGCCCATTAATTCCACAGGAACTATTTTACGCCTATTCATTGCACAGAAAATATTAGATTTCACAAAAGTCCAAAAAGTTATAACCCTAGAGAGTTATACATTTTTGGACTGTTTGTTGAAATAAAATATTTCGCAATGAATGCGTGAACTTTTACTTAAAACCATTGAAAAAGGCTCTCATTTCACTAGGCTTCAAGAAAAGGTCACCCCTAAATCAATATTAAATATTGATATATAAATATATTTGGGGTGACGTTTCTTGAAGCTCGGTGAAATGACGGCCTTTTTCAATGGTTTTAAGTAAAGGTTCACCCATTCATTCCACAGGAAATATTTTACACCCATTCATTGCACAGAAAATATTAGATTTCACAAAAGTCCAAATAGTTATAACCCTAGAGAGTTATACATTTTTGGACTGTTTGTACTTACTTAATACTGGCTTTCCACTTTACAGCAGTTTGCCCTTGATTCCTGCTTTCCAGAGATTCCTATCTTCCCATTGTCCATCTTCCATACCCCTCTTCATCATGGCATCATATATTCCCTCATACCATGTTCTTCTACTTCTTCCCCTTCTCCTTCTGCCTGGTACCATCCAATCCAACACCTGTTTAGGCCACTGGTCTTCCGGCATCCGTTGTACATGTCCATACCATTGTAGAGCTCTCTTTGTTATCCTATCGATAACAGTTTCCTGTGCATCCATTTCTTGTCTGATATATGTATTCCGAATATGTTGTAGACTGGATATTCTCATACTTCTCCGTAATCCATCCATTTCTGTCGCCAAGATTCTTTTCTGCATCCTTTCATTTATTGTCCAGCTTTCTGATCCATATGTAAGTATACTTTCTATTATTGTCTGCATAATCCCTTTTTTTGTTTTTCTGGTCAAATTTCTATTCCATAAAAGACCATTCAGGGATCTAATCGCCTTCCTTGCACTATTTACTCTGTTAGTAATATCTTTTTCACAAGTACCAGATTTATCTATTATAGATCCAAGATATTTAAATTCTTCAACACGTTTAATTATCATATTATTTATTTGTAGGTCTTCTGAATTTCCTCCGATTACCATATATTCTGTTTTAATATAATTTATCTTCAGTCCACCTACCTCAAATGCATCGACCAACTTTCTTATCATATATTCTATATCTTCTTTATCTTGTCCTATTATAATCTGGTCATCAGCGAATAATAAATTGTGCAGTAAATGGCCATTAATTTCGATTCCCATTCCCCTACATGACTTATTCCATTTCATTAATACTGCTTCTAAATATATCTTAAACAATGTTGGTGACATCCCGCATCCTTGTCTTAATCCTTTTGTTATATCAAATTCTGAGGATATTCTATTTCCAACCTTAATACTTGCTTTACAATCATACATTCTTTTTATAAAATGTATGAGAGATTTAGGGGGGCGCGCCGTAGCGTAGTGGTTAAGGCACTGAGCTACAATCCGGAGGGTCCAGGGTTCAAGTCCCGTTGGGGTCAGGATTTTTAAACTGACCCAAACCCTCTGGCGGCACTATGGCCCTGGGGTCGACTCAGCCTCTAACGGAAATGAGTGCCAGACGCTTGTTCTGGGGGTAAAGGCGGCCGTCACGCAGGGCTGACAACCCGGCTGACATAAAGTGTCGATTGTCTAGAAAAAAGTGGGAGCCTTAACCTCCTACTACCCCAAGGACCTCCGGGTCTGTTGTGGGATCACTTTACTTTACTTTATGAGAGATTTAGATATTCCAAACTTCTCCATTGCCAACCAAAGCTTATTGATGGGTACAGAGTCATATGCCTTTTCCAGGTCTATAAATGCCATATGAACTTCTTTTCCTTTAGCCAACATATTTTCCGTAATCTGCCTGATCACAAATATATTATCAAGGCACGATTTACCTGCTGTGAAACCTGTTTGTTCTTCTGATATTCTATTTTGTATTAGTTCCTCGAATCTGATTTTAATAATTTACTTAACGTTCTACTAATTGCTGCCATAACACTGATGCCTCTATAGTTTGATGGATCTCTTTTATTCCCTTTATTTTTGTATATTGCACTAATATACGATAACTTCCACTCATCTGGAACAGGATCTCCTTCTATCACTTGGTTAAAAAGTCTAGTTAAAATTCTTATAATTCCTGAACCACCATATTTAATAGTTCCATGGTTATTCCTCCTGGACCTGCCGCTTTTCCATGTTTTGCTGTTCTCAACACGTTTCTTACCTCCTCTTCTGTTATAGGTTCTATTAAGTCACGCTTTCCATTATCCAGTGTAGCATAGTCTATAAATTCTCTCCTATTTTCTGTTAAAAGCATTTTAAAATATTCCTGAAATGTTTTCATTGGTACTAAATTAAAACTCTTTGCCATATTATCATTTCGCATGTTTGTAATTGTCCTCCATGCTTGGGCTGACTTTGAATAGCCTACTGTATGCTCGATTTCTCCACATACCCTATTCCACATTTCTTTTTTATGTTTCCTGACTTCTGCTTTAACCTTTCTTTTAAGTATGTTATAACTTTGATAATCTTCATCTTTCTTGGAACTTAAATATTTTTGATATGCATTTTTCTTTTCTGTTATGATATCAAGTATTTCCTTATTCACCCAATGGTTTTTATGGTGTTTATCATTTTCCATACCAAGTGCTTCTCTTGCTGTTTCATGTATATATTTTTTCAAATGTTCATAAATAACGACAGAGTTCCAATCTTCATCAAATTTTAATTTTTCGGTGAGGCGTTGGGCATACAGATTTTTAATACTCTCATCTTGTAGTAAATGTAGATTATATCTACATTTTTCTAATTCATTTTCTATTTCTGTATTTTGATCTTTATTTACCTTTTGCCTGTTTATAGGGCATACTATCCTAGTTGACAGAATATAATGATCTGTTCCACATTCGGGTCCTCGATTCACACTAACATCTTGAACTATAATATTTCTCCGTTTCCTCACTATTACATAATCAATTATCGATCGTAGACCTTTAGTGCGTTGTTCCCACGTATATCTATGGATGTCCCGATGTTTAAACATCGAATTCATAATAATTAGGTCATTCACTTTGCATTCTTCTTTTAAACGTCCATGGCTATTCCGTACTTCCCGTTGCCCACCCCTCGGGACGTGGACCACTGAGGTTGGATTTTGAGGGGCTGGACTGTTTGTTGAAATAAAATATTTCGCAATGAATGGGTGAGCTTTTACTTAAAACCATTGAAAAAGACCTTCATTTCACTGAGCTTCAAGAAAAGGTCACCCCAAATCAATATCAAATATTGATATATAAATATTTTTGGGAGTAACCTTTTCTTGAAGCTCAGTGAATTGAAGGCATATTCCAATGGTTTTAAGTAAAGGTTCACCCATTAATTCCACAGGAGCTATTTTACGCCCATTCATTGCACAGAAAATATTAGATTTCACAAAAGTCCAAAACGTTATAACCCTAGAGAGTTATACATTTTTGGACTGTTTGTTGAAATAAAATATTTCGCAATGAATGGGTGAGCTTTTACTTAAAACCATTGAAAAAGGCCCGCATTTCACTAGGCTTCAAGAAAAGGTCACCCCAAATCAATATCAAATATTGATATATAAATATTTTTGGGAGTGACCTTTTCTTGAAGCTCAGTGAATTGAAGGCATATTCCAATGGTTTTAAGTATAAGTTCATCCATCCATTGCACAGAAAATATTTTATTTCACAGAAGTCCAAAAAGTTATAACCCTAATGTGTGTGTGTGTGTGTGTGTGTGTATATATATATGAGGTGGTATATTGAGATATGCTGATTATTTTTAATAAGGTACCAATGTCCGTAAATGATGCGTTTTCACACTATAACTAATTAAATATGTCTCAAGATCAGTGTTAGTCCGACGGATTTGAAGACTCATTACTTGACAACATCTCACAGCTACGGAACCTGTGATACGTGGCTTCGCAAAGGAATGTGGCTGCAACATGACGGAGCTCCAGCTCACTTTGATGCTAATGTGTGAGGAGACATTTGGATACCACGTATCCAGATTGAGGGGATCAGTCCCATGCCTCCGAAATCACCTGATCCTAACCCTCTCGACTACTTTTTGTCGGGCGACATCATACAGTCTATTTATTAGACTCTAGTAGAATCACGTATAGATCTGATAGCCCGAATCCACACTGAAAACGAGGCCAGGCGTATTTGAACGTGTGTGTCAATCAGTACACAGCCGATGTACGCTCTGCATATGGAGGTGGATATTTTGAAAACTTGATATGACTGTGACAGTGTTGTTAAGTATTGAGTTTTGAAATCCTACTACCGAACTCTTAAAAAGTTAACTACTCATAGTGTGAAAATGCATAATTTCCGGACATGGGTACCTTATTAAAAATGATCAGCATATCTCAATATAACACCTCACCCCCGTTATCAGTATTTTTTGCAACACCCTATATATATATATATATATATATATATATATATATATATATATACATGCGCCACGTTGCCGAGTGGTTAAGGCAAGAAGCCTTGCCTAGAGCTGCGGGACTTGCTTGGATCAAGCCTCTGAGGGGAATGAAATTTTCCCATGGAATTTCTTCCAGTATGGAACCGGTGTCCATCCAGCATCGTGAGGCATTTAGGTAGCTATAATAAGTAGCGACCCCAAGTTGAAAAGACTAGCTATAACGGCTGGAGGATCCGACATGCTGACCACATGTCACCCCCTACACTGGCTAGATGATCGTCTACCTCTGTGATTGACGCACGTGGTTGTGAGGCCAGTAGCCGGCTGGTAGGCCAAAAACATTCAAGGACTGTCGCGGTTGGAAGTTTTTTTAGTGTTTGTGTGTGGGCGTGCGTGCGCGTGCTTGTGTGTGTGTGTGTGTGTGTGTGTGTGTGTGTGTGTGTGTGTGTGTGTGTGTGTGTGTGTGTGTGAGTGAGAAAGGTGAAAGGAAATAAACCAAGTACGTCAGTTTTTTTCTGACGAAACGGAATTTGAGGTATCATTCGATTCTTGAAAAATCCCTCTATAATTAACAAGTGTCAAACAGTGAAAGGGACAGTTTAGTCCTGGGTTTATTTACCTCCAAAGTTCGACGTACAAGTTTTTTGCCTGCACCCTTCATATGCAAAGTGTTGAAATCAAAATTCATGTTGCAGAATATGAAAAATCCTATATTAATTAAAGTAGATCTGCTGATTTTGTTTTGTTTGATCGGCTTATCTCTATTAAGTTGTTTAGCATTATATTTTTTTCTGATGGGAGAGAGCTGGTCTACCGCATCAATCCCCAACCTGGAGGACCAGGGATTTTTCAGGTGTCCATCCTTAGATCAGTTGCTTCCATTACAGCTAAGAGCCTGATCTGCCCTTAATAAGGATGAATATGACAGAAAATATTATATTGAAACTCAGCAATTAGGATGATATGGACATGTCAAGCAAATGGAAAAAGGTCGGCTACCATAATGTGTTTTTGAATGGAAACCTGAGGTAATCGAGGAACAGGAAGACCTAAGACCTCCTGGAGTTAGGGAATATATTTATACATGAAGGAGAATCATCTACAACCATGAGATTGGATGGACCGACAAATTGGCTATTATTGTATAGCTGGCTTAACTTGGCAGAGAGGAGAGAGAGAGAGAGAGAGAGAGAGAGAGAGAGAGAGAGAGAGATACAAAAGAAAGAATCCACCCTGTTGTTAGTTTTCCTCAGTACGACAACACTGGTGCGAGTTAGAGAGAGGCGACTACAGTTGTCTCATTCTACAAATTTCTCGTAAAGTTAAACCAGAGAGACTATAGCTATCGGGCGATGTCAAAGACATTAATCAACCGATGATCCATTCTAGATCAGCTGATTTACAACAATTGAATCCATGCATTGTAAAAATCTGGACACGCAGCAATTGCGTAAACTAAACAAATCCCTCGTCAAATTGAATATTTGGACCGATTTCGCTGATTTAGGAAATATACAGTTCTCTTCAAATTAAATCGTATTTATCAGTTATGATGTGAAAAAAACATGGCAGCCTCTGCTCCGAATTTTAAATTACGGTTTTCAGGTAAACCCTCACTTCTAATGACAGGATTTCTCGTTTTATTTCAATGGTACCTGCCGAGTTTCGTTG
Organism: Diploptera punctata; assembly: GCA_030220185.1. Classification (NCBI taxonomy): domain Eukaryota; kingdom Metazoa; phylum Arthropoda; class Insecta; order Blattodea; family Blaberidae; genus Diploptera; species Diploptera punctata. The sequence continues at coordinate 35,594 of JASPKZ010000440.1, read as the reverse complement.
CAAAATAAAATATCAATGCCGCTAGAGGATTTTGAAATTTTCGATTCGCGCGAACACCCCTTCTAATGGTCAGATATATCTGGTTAACGAACTAGTCCTTCCATATCTTCATTGATTGCTGTATTCTGGATTTTGTTCCGAAAAAATGTGGCAGCTAGAGCATTAAACACAAACACATGTATATTGTGACGCATTATTCATCTGTTTCTAAAATTAACTCCTCTGAATTCCACGGGCGGCGAAAATACACTAATTTCGCCCTATGACGCATAATGGATATGACTCGCGGAACATGAGTCATGTGTACAACATGCATCGATATACCGATATTTCTAACTATTTTGTTTAATAATAATTTGTTCTTCGTTTTGTTTTTCCATCTGTTTTGATAATTCTTGTTTCATTTCCAGTAAATATTACATTTATTCAATCATTCTGTATTAATATATTATGTTTGTTATGCAGTTGAATTAGTGTGCCATTTTGTCGACAGATGTCACTATTGGCATATTTAAGGACTGTGATCGCAGTATAAATAATCCCATAATTACATCAAGAATGGCGGATAGCAATGGTATTAAAACATATATAATTATTTAATATCTCTTCATGCCAGTTTACTAAATCTTCTTTATTTCATTCACAATAAACCATTGTATAAGCACATATGATTATTTTGCTTGAGTTTCTCACAAACACAGTTTCTCCTCTATTTTATATATTCCCAATAGCATGAGCTTTATCTTTGCAACATTACCTTCGTCTGTAGATCACAACACACTCATTGCCTTCGGATCACGACTGACTGATTCCAACTGGCCTTATAAAACCGACGTCCATTAGTTTCGACACAGGTTGACTAGCATGGCAACGGCCGCTAATTGAATAGTCGCGAAAGCGGATCTTTCAAGATCCATGAATCCGAATACCTCATGCCTTATAAGGCAAGATTTGAGTCTTGCCGCCGCTCGTGAAATTGAAAAGGCGGTCATTTGAACAAGAGCTCAACATTGAGACACAATATAATAGGCCTATATATATATATATATATATATATAATATATATATATATATATAAGGAGCGTTGTTTCAAAAATATAAGTTTCCGAATTATGATTTTGCAGGAAGTAACAAAAAATGTTTATTTCGTCTCTTTTTTCGAATACATTTAAAAGTTAAAGTTCAATATATTAATATAGGTAACTGGTTATAATATTTGACAAAGTTTGACATGAGTATACAGGGTGTAACAGGACCTCACCGACAAAATGATAGCGATGATAGGCCATGCAGAAAGGATCATTTTTTTTTTTGTCAAGGAACATATAGTCACAAACACGTCGTTTATGAGTTATGCGCAGATGAAGATGTTCACCCTAAAGGGTCGGAATTGAATACAAACAATTGTTCACGTATCATTTTATTGAAAAAGACATGATCATACAATAAGTGTTCAAGCAGTCGACCCTGTGCCTCATTGCATGTTTGAAATCGTCGCAGCAACAATCGCCAAGTACGGCCAAGCATGGCAGGATTCTCTTTGACGTCGTCAAAACACTTACTGTTTGAACACTATTGTAAAAACATGTATTTTTCAATAAAATGATACTTGTAAAATTGTTTGTATTCAATTCCCAACATTATGGGTGAAAACCTTCATCTGCACATAACTCATAAAATACGTGTTTGAGATTAATGTACCTTCACAAAAAATGGTTTTCTCTGCATGGCCTATCATCCCTATAATTTTGTCGGTGAGGTCATGTTACACCCTGTATATCTGACTGGGGTTAGATTTCTATTGGACTTTTTACTGAATTTATATATTATAGAGATTAAATTTGTACTTAATTTTTACTTAATACATTATGCAACAACACAATAAATTTAACAAGTTTTGATAAAACCAATTTTGTTATATTTAATATTGGACCATTTTTGAGAGGCAAATTTCTGTTTTCCAGCCATTGCTAGAAATGTTATAAAAATACATAATTAAAAATTAAATCATCGTCATGGTTCTACAGCCCGTAGCAGGCCTTGATCACCCCTACAATGTGCCTCCATTCGTCTCTATTCTCCGCCTTCCTTCTCCATCCTCGTGCACCCAGTAGCCTCAGGTCCTGTTCAGTTCTGTCCAGCCATCTAAAATTAGGACGTCCAACTCTTCGGTTTCCATTTATAGTTATCAATGTAACTTTACGACGTATGCCTGATTCCTCATCCCTGTAGAGATGTCCCAGCCATCTAATTATTGCCATCTTAATTGTCGTAATGATATAAATGTATCACAATAGAGTTTATATAATTCATCATTATATATAATGCACCAATTTTTATACTCATATATTGGACCAAATATTTTCCTTAATATTTTTTTCAAATATTCTAATTTTATTTTCTTAGGTTTTTGTTAGGGCCCAACTTTCACAACCATAGATGGCAACAGGTCTCAGAAGGGTTTTGTTATTTTTTTATTTTTGTTTGACGACTTAGATAACGGGAACTAAATTGTTGTTTAAGTTCAAAATACCCTCTGTTAGCCTGCATCAGTCTATGATTGATTTCTTTACCAATCATATTTTCATCCGTTATCATAGTGGCTAGATACTTAAATTCTTGCAATTTTTCAAACCTATATTTTTAAACTGTAAAACAAGCATCATTGCTTGGTGCATTAAAAATTAAAGTTCCAGTTATTTTTTTATAATTTGCTATAATTAGTATAAAATAAGAGATGATTAATAACGGAATCATAAAACAGGGTTTCAAAGTCATATTCTTCATGAAGACAATCTCAATCTTCACCATGGGCACATAAATACGATCCAATATTGTTATGAAATACGGTAGAAAATACTCGTAAATACGAAAACGATTAAAACAAAAGGTTAAAATTTAAAATTCGTACCGGATACGCTATGCTATACGAATCGTCCACAACTAAAACAAACTTCATTTAAAAAACTTCCTCAAACATTAAAAATAATATAGTCCTTTCAGAAACGTTCCATTATCTGCATGTAAAATAGCTGGACCTATAATTCCACACGCTCATAATGGAACGTATTTCTGAACGACCTATATAATTGTTTGACGAAGATTTTAAACTGAATATTGTTTTTTGTTGAAGACGACTGGTATATCAGATATGAATTTCAAGATTATAACCTTTTAGTTAATACCTCAACGGTGGTTTACCACGAATTATAACAGTATTGGCTGAAGCTGAATTCGATGGAGAGGGGAGTTAATACGTTTTGTCGTGGTTATTCACTTTACAAAGTAAAACCGATTAATATTTAGTAATTTTCTTGAGAACAACATCGATTCTTTCGAAATTCGCTAAAAACGTAATTACGTTTAAACCGTTCCAGAGAAAAGGGGAGATACGTTTTGTAAGTTTAGTATTACCAAGAGACATCTTTCATAATCCTGAACCGTGCTGAAGATATATCTGTGTGTGTGTTACCCAAGCGATGACTCTGTTTCACCAATATAACGTGTGTATATCTGTGCCATCCTGTTCCTGAACTCGCTATTTCCCCAAATATTCCATTCGTTACGTGCGTCGCCGCAGTAGATGGCGCCACACTTAATATACTCCCGCGGCACGGAAGGCCCGATTTCAGTCATCGGTCATTCAGTCACCAGGGTCGGACTGACCGGCAGTCTTCTTGCAGAATTTAAAGTTTCGTTGCGGCGAGGGGTCCTTCCGCCATCCAGCATTACGAGTTTGCGTGAAGATGCTGTGAGAAACCGAAGGTCGTTTACGAGTGAATGGGAAGTTGATGGATAATTATATTATTTACAATTTATTTAAAGTTTCTAAGCAATTAAAAATATATTTCAGGTACGTGAGATCTCAGTCGTCCTCAATTTTATAAAGGCTGTAAGATTTGAAGAACTTTCGGAACATAAGATCTATCCTCAGCATGCTCCGAAAGTACTTTACATCTTTCAGCCTTTATAAAGTTTAGGACGACTAAGATCTCAGGTATTCATTTTATATTTTTAATTTTACATAGTGACCTCAATGGTGTTTCGTCATGAATTTTAAAATTATTGACGTTTCTAAGACGGTTAAAATATGCTTTATATGTTAATTTTGGTTTCATTTCATGTTTGCACGGTAGTTATTTTGTTTATATCTCATTTATATTTTATTTTCTTATATTTTCTTTAAAAATATGGTTAAATTTATTTTACATGCTGGTTTATCATTTCTAATATCCACTTGAACCACAGTATAATCTGTTTCAGTACGATTGTTAAATATTCCCTATTCTTAAAATGCATGATTATGTTCAGTTTAGATTATGTTAATATAGATTGTTCTAGAACATACTGATAAATTATTTATGCCTAGTAGTTTGTCAACTTAGAGGAATCAAATATGTCCGTGAAAAGGGCCCAGCCACGGATACTCTGCTAGAAGTGTATATGGTTAATCTATTTAGCTCTTTCTTTCTCATTAGATACGCGACCCATTATATTATGTAATGATAATGGTCACTTGCTGCTATAATCATTATGTATATGTATTCGAGCTTACCAAAATCCAGGACTTTGAGCTTTATGATAGCAGATTTATGTTGTAATAGTCACGGGACTTCAGAGCACGCAATATGTATACCATTTTCTACAACCCCGTGCAATATCCTTAAATTTTAATGTCCTGCATCAAATTAACATAGGGCTACGATATTAAATATTTAAGTGAGGTATATATTTTCTTCGTTGGATTTCTAGTTATAGATTAGTACACGTAAAAGCGTGAAAATGTACCTCGAGAGCTCTCATAAAATAGCTAGACGTGCTGTTGATACGAACATCTGCCATGTGCATCGATTTCAACTTTTTCTCTCAGGAAACATCATGTTGTGGAGCTGTGATTGGTCTTGGGAATCGCTTTCCAGGTTTGTGGTCTTCAGTGTTTTCATCTGCTTCGGGACATGCCAGATGGCAAAACCGCAAAACTCTAGAATTAGCAAATAACTGGGATAAAAGCACAATCCCTAAGACCAAAACTCAACAGGGATTTGATCACATTACCGCAACAGCTGTTCTTCGTTGATAGAGTGAACTCATTTGCATACAATTTTACGCTACAGTTTTGTTGAATAGTGCATTACACGAGCTTCCATTTTAAACGTTAATAACAAGGGAATTAACATGGATATAAGTGTATACTTTACATATGACAGCTATAAGTATAATTAAATGCATTCTTTTTGCCTATTGTTCAGCTTCTCTATGCCTTTGCATCCCCATGTAGGGTGAGGGTGGGAGTTACTTAACCAAGTTCGAGATGTCAGCGAGTGACAGGTGTCTAACTCATCACCTCAAAAAGAGACACCAGACAGTCAACTAAGGTTTTATTTGATTAGGAAAGGCCGTTAAAATTTTCCCAGAGGCTCTAAATTAGAATTGAGATTCTTTAAAACATACTGCAAGCGTTACAGGCCTGCCCTTGGCCTACCGGTCGGCTGCTTGCCTCACATCCACATGTGTTAATCACAGTGGAAGACGATCATCTAGCCAGTGTAGGGTTGACATGTGGTCAGCATGTCGGGTCCACCAGCCGTTATTAGCTGGTCTTCTCAACCGTCGCTACTTATTGTAGCTACCAATATGCCCACGATGCTGGGTGGACACCGCTCCCATACTGGCTGAAATTCCGCGACAAAAATGTCTTCCCTCATGGGGACTCGAACCAGTGCAAGTTCCGCAGCTCAGCACCAAGTCTTCTTGCCTTAACCACTCGGCTACGACGCAGGACTGAGATTCTTTTAAGAGTACAAAAATCTTCAGATTCGGGACCCACGCGTAAAATTGCTCCTATAGGAATTGTCCCTTGGATTTGTCATCCTAAAAATCCATCTGCTCCGGTCGGGTTTGAACTCGCGACCATTGTGTTCAGAGGCAAGGAAACGAAACCTTAGGCCAAAGAGGCTGTGTAACCATTATATGTCTAACGTAAAGTACGTAACTCCATAATGCTTCTTCTTCACGGTTTAAGCTTATTTACTAGCCTGTTACGGCTCCAAATTGCTGTTCTTTCCATCTTTTCTTTGGTCTTCCCAAACTTCTTCTTCCTCGTGGTGAATAGCTATATGCTGCTTTTGGTACTCTATTCTCAGTCATCCTTGCCAAGTGTTCTTTCCAGTTTGTTCTGTACTTTTCTATTGTTGTGTTTAATTCCTCTACTTTTAGTTGTTGTCTTATTTCTGTGTTATGTTTTTTGTCTGTTCTTTGATATCCTGCCATTGGTCTAAGGAATATCATTTCAGCAGCTTTTATTCTGGCTGATTGTTGTGTTGTCACTGTCCATGTTTCGGATCCATAATGCGTCAATACAATTAAAAATTCTCTGAATTCCCGTATCATGTTTTATTTTCGTTAGTTCCATATTACGTACATTCACACAGACCACATCATCAGGACACGGAGAAAATTTTAAACTCTGTATCACATACTTATTTAAGAACACATGGGGTCTCCCCGGATAAGTGATCAGCTCAAAACCAATGACACATTCGATACAACACGAATATTTAATACAAAACACATAATTCACTCACACATTCACGCCGAAGATGGTATGAATGATTGATTCCTGCCATGATATTTAGGGACTATTTAAGGCTTAAAGTTTCCAGAAATTTGACTTGCATGAAAAAGCGCCAAAAAATTATAACTTATCAAAGTTTTCCCGACCGGGGGTCGGACCCAGATCCATTGCATTTGAGGTAACTATGGTGCCCCTGGACAACAGCGGTGGGCATTACCGTATAATTTACTGATTCAGCCAATTTTCCTCACAGTAAGTTAATAAGTTAAATTTTTACAATAAAAAATGCATGAGATCGCATGAACTGTTCCATAAACGCCTTACTATCCAATATATTTATATAACGTACCACAGAACTATACTCTTTTCAAAAGTTAAAAATAATAAAACAATTTTCTTGAGATCCTATCGTCCTGCACAAAGTAAAATTCTACTGTAACATTATAGAACTTTCGGATCACGTTTGATGAACAACTACTGAATAGGCACTCTAAGACTTATTCAGTTGCTGATGATATAACATGTTTCGAAAGATCTACAATGTTATAAAGGAATTTTACTTGAAGACGATTGGAATCTCGGGCAGATCCTACTTTTTTTGTTTTACTTTTAAAAACAGTTAACCTCAGAGGTGGTTCAAGTATTTACTAAAGATTAGAGCAGATGTAAATAAGGTCCACTTGACTTCGCAACTTTACAAGCTGTATTCTCCTTCAGAGCTCCGTGAGTTTTATTTTAATTTTTCCTGATGACGTAGCCAGACCATATATTTTGGGTGGGCGCAGATATTATGGGGTTCAGAAAATATCTGACCGATCTCCTAACACTTGTCATCAACTATAATTTTCGGTAGAATTATTTAATAAGATCTATAACTTTGATAAACTTTATATATATAGCATGAAGTGATTTAATATATTCAATGAATATACTTCTTATTGCTGCATGCAACTGTACAAAAGAGAAAGAATAGTATGCTCAACAGTGTGTTGATCTCACAATTGTAATTGTCGACCGGATGAACCAAACCATGTTGTTGTTGTTATTGTTATTATTATCATTATTATTATTATTATCATCATCATCATCATCATCATCATCATCATCATCATCATAATCATTATCTTTATTATTGTCATTATTATCGTCATCATCGTCATTACCATCATCGTCGTCATAATTATCGTCATCAATGTCAGCATTGTCATCATTATTGTTAATTATTATTATTATTATTATTATTATTATTATTATTATTATTATTATTATTATTATTATTATTATTATTATTAGCCCACATCTGTGATTCATATACCATAATACTCTCTACAATGGCTTCATAGATAAATTTGTTAGGTAAAGTGAGTGTGTTTTTACTCCATAACACTAAAGTTCAGCTGTCAATTACAATCCATCCACTTGCTACTCTTTTTTTCTTTGAAAAACACAGATCGACTACATGAAATGTTCAGCGCGGAAGTACATATAAAAAAACATTGGAATTAAGAAAATTACGATAGTTCAAATAAATGTATTACAGACAATTAAAGAAAGACAATTAAGATGGTACGGACATATGTTAGAATCACTAAGAATATATTGTATGAATGAATGAATGAATGAATGAATGAATGAATGAATGAATGAATGAATGAATGAATGAATGAATGAATGAATGAATGAATGAATGAATGAATGAATGAATGAATGAATGAATGAATGAATGAATGAATGAATGAATGAATGAATGAATGAATGAATGAATAAATAAATAAATAAATAAGGCACTGTGCCCCATGAAGGGATAGGGTCTCCTACAAGCTCACTTTCTTGTGGTTCAAGTGGGAAGTAGTAGTAGTAGGACTTTATTAGACAAAAAGTAAGATATTTACAATATTATTTACAAATATGGGTCGCACGGGCAGTAAGCCATACGTGCTGTTGACAGTCCGTTACAATAAAGTAATAATTGGTACTAGTGTAAAGAAAAATAAACAAAAACAGCAATAACATTACAATTACATAAAGAAAACACAATAAAAATATTACAATTAAATAATAACACAATAGCATTATACACTAAAAACATTAACATTACAATTACATAAAGAAAACACAATAATATTACAATTAAGTAATAACACAATAGCATTATACACTAGAAAAACATTAACATTACAATTACATAAAGAAAACACATTAATATTACAATTAAATAATAACACAATAGCATTATACACTAATTAATTTATATATAATTGTTAATAATTAATGGTATTGCATTTTGATAACATATATTTATTCATGAATGAGTGTTGTCCTTATTTTTCGCGTTTTGTCCAGAAATTTACCGAGGTTTATCCAATTTTCTGGATTTACCAATAACTCGTAGCATGCCAATCTTTCCCGATTTGAATTTATAAATCTTTCCGATAATAACTGACGTCTCCAATATTCTAAATCATTACATTTTCCTAATATATGTATCTCATCTTCAAAGTTCCCGCACATTGGACATATTCGCATATCGTGATCGTCGCTAATTTTTAGAAATTTCCATGCCCCTAGCCTAAACCAAGCAAGCCCTGATCTCTCCTTAAATCCTAGGTTGAGTATATACGATTCTTTTCCCCAGACGTGTTTTAGGTCTCTTTGTAAACACAGTGAGCGTTTTCCTGTACATTCGGCGAAGGTATCTTGTTGGTTTACATCTAAGTACCTCCTCCTTATTTTTCTCCACACGTTCTTGCGATTTTCAGTCCCTTTTTCCCATATCCAGCCCATCCCAATCTTTTGGAGTTCTCTCCTAACCTCGTCTGCCCAAAATTTAACATCTATGTTTTTAATTTGGTGGTCGTAACAAATTGCTCTAAGCATTGTTTGTTCACCTTGGATTACTCGCAACCAGTATTTGAGTACACGAATTTTACAGTTAATGTCGTCCTGGAATGACCCGAATTCATATAAAATTCCACAGTTAGAAACGGCCTTACTAAGTCCTGTAATATACTTTAGAAAATGCGTATATACCTTATTTAGTATTTCCGTTCTTTGGAAACCCCAAATCTCACTACTATAGTGCATTACTGGCCTGATCATCGCTCCATACATTTTTTCTAATGTGCTGACTGGAATATCAGGCACTCGACCCAGAATACCGAGTACACTGTTAAGTTGTCCCCTCCCTTTAAATAATGCTATATCAATATGTTTTTTCCACTTTCCGTTCATTTTCAACGTCGTACCAAGATATTCAAAATGTTTCACGTTTTGAAGTACTTGATCTCTGTATTTCCATTCCTCTGCTCTACCATAAACCGTCCCATTTTTAAAGGTCATTGTTTTTGTCTTACTAACATTTACAGTCAATCCCCAATTCCTACAGTATATTTCCAGTAGGTCAAGACCTCTTTGCAATCCCTTGATTGTCTTGGAACAGATAATTAAATCATCTGCATACAACAGGACTGGGATTCTAACATTTCCTATCTCCGGAGCCTCAATTTCTCCTTCTAGCATTACGTCTACAATATCATCAACGAATAGATTAAATAGCATTGGTGATAAATGCAACCTTGTCTCACTCCCCGATTGGCTTCACTGCTCTCTGTAATGTGCCCTTGGTCTACTTTTATACAAAATTTAACATATTTATAAATTGACATTAAAGCATGTATCATTTTATGAGACAATCCTTTCCGATTTAATTTTTCCCAAAGTGCGCTTCGGTCCACAGTATCAAATGCCATCTTAAAATCAATGAATGCACAAAATAATTTACCCCCCTTCATTTTCAGATTGTCATCAATTAATGTTCTCAGAACAAATACGTTGTCCACCGTGGAGTACCCTTCTCTAAAACCTGCCTGATATTTTGAGAGCCTATTGTTCTCTTTAGCCCATTGTCTTATTCGTTCGTAAAGTACTTTACAATATATTTTTCCGAACACTGACAAGAGACAAATTCCCCTGTAACTTTCTGGTATCTGTGCCCCACCTTTCCCTTTGTATAGCGGTTGGATGACACCTGTCGCCCAGGCTTCCGGATAATCTCCTCCATTAAAAAGTTTGTTGAACGCAGTTTTCAAAACGTCTAATAATTTATTGGATGATATCATATTTTTCAAGAATTCCCCTGGTATTCCATCAATTCCAGGTGCTTTACCATTCTTTAAACATTTAATGGAAGGAAGAACCACTTCATTTTTCGAAATATCCTGATCCAGTAATTGAATATGAATTGGGTCAGGGATCTCAACTATATTTCCTTGATTATATCTTAACCTCTCATTTCCCAGCACCCTATCAAAGTAACTTCTCCATTCCCCGGGCGTTATTCTTGTCCGATTTATGGACTTTACTTTGAGTTCCCTTAACGCTTTCCATATGTCCGCAATGTTCCCACTTTCAGTCGCGACTCTCATTTCTTCGGATTTCTTATTTTGCCATGCTAGTTTTGTTTCTGCCAATAATTCTTTATATTCCTTTCTCTCTTGCGCATAATTTTTTCTGCTTTCATCTGTGCTTTCTTTTCTAAACTTTAAAAGACTACTTTCGACAAATTTCTTCTTCTTTCTACATGCATTATTGTACCACCCTTTGTCCTTCTGGTTCATTGCGTATTTAACCTTGAATTTTTCCCCTGCTTTTTGAAAACATTCTGTCAAAGTTTTAATAATTTCCTCCCCGCTAAGATCATTTTAATTGCAGATCCTGTATTAGCGTTTCCAAACTCCTGATAAATTCTTCTCTCAGATCCTCGATCCACCTGAAACGTGTAATTGGCCGCAATATTGTTGCCACCTCATCATTAACTGTCTCACTAATACCTTTCATATTTAAAATAAGTTTGTTTGGGAAGTGGTGTGATTCGATTCTGGAAACTATACAGAAATTACTTAGGACTGGAATCATGTCTTGTGTGCATATTGAATAATCGATTACGCTACTTCCATTTTTATTAATAAATGTCAGTTCTCCATTTTTATCTTCCCCATATTTCCCATTCAGAATTTGATGTTCAAATGCATCGCAAAAAGCTAACAATTGGTTTCCTTCTGAATTTAAAATCTTATCTTTGCTTCTCCTACCCTCACCTCGTGTTTCATTATCATCCGATTTTATAGTAATATTTTCCTCCCCAATCCTACAGTTAAAGTCCCCTAAAATTATTATTCCCGCTTCCGGAAACCTATCTTTTATTTCTGTCAAAGAAAAAATTTGGATTGTCATACCTGGAATTTAGTGGTTGGCGGTAAATAGACAACAGACACATTTCTGCTCTTTCTGTATGGTAATATATACAAATTGCCTCTTTTAAAGTAATATTTACCTTTTTAATATATGGGTCTAAGTTAGCTTTATATAAAATGGCAACACCGCCTGGATATCTACCTCTCTTTCCTCTATTTTGATTACCCTTAAAATAACCTTTCATATTACATAGATTTACGCATTCATTAGCTTTTAACCATGTTTCACCTAGAGCTAATATATCAAAAGTCTCAATAAACTCTACACATCTGTCCATTGAAAGTTTTTGTTTTAACCCTTCGATATTCCATGAACCAACTGTCAACAAACCCTATTGTGTTCCCTTGGCATTAGTCTTACCTGTATTTTTCGAACTTCCCCCTCTCAATAGTTCCTTTTCTGCGGGTAAATTCAGAAGTATTGGTGATTTTCTTGTTGGAGTTCTTGTGTCCGCCGGTCGTTCACCTCTTAGAGGTGGGGTATGCTTTTTGCGTTCGGCCGTTTTTTGCTGTATGTTTATTGGATTCTTGGGAGTTAGTATCGTAGTGCTCCCTCTCTCTTTCTCTCGTGTAGAATTTTCTCCCTCCTCTGCTGTAAGGAGACCACCTGCTGTTCAAGCGTCCCCTGTAGGTTTTGGGGACTCGCTGTCAATGACCTCTTCAAATTCATTTTCAGAGTTGTCCATATGTTGTAGTTGTTCCCTGCTCCAGATTCGTCCATTTATAATTAATTTATTAAATTGCATGATTGCATGGCAGCCCTGCCTCCTCGCCTCGAGCATGTGTCGCTTAAGAAAGTCCCTTTCGCGGCACACCTTCTCACTAAAGTCTTCGGCAATATTGATACCGGTCCCTTTAAGATATTTACTATCTCTAAGGATCCAACATTTTATTTTGTAGTGTGATAATTTGCATACAATCGGTCTCTTTCCACTATTCCAACGACCTACTCTGTGCGCTCTTTCAATATCACTGCCCACCAAAACAATCCCGATTTGCGCCACTACTCTTTTAACTATATGTTCAGTTTCCTCCCAGCTTTCTCTGTCTTCTTCATGCACACCATATATCACAATATTATTACGGCGACTCTGGTTTTCGAGATAGTCTAATTTAGATTCCAGCCATTTCAATCTATCCTCCATCCGATGCATGTTCGTCTCAATATCACGAATTTTTTCACCCATGTTGCACTTTTCAAACCCCTCTTTCACTTCAGTTCACAGTGTTTCAATCAGCTTTCTAACTTCTTCCATAATGCTTTGTCCCCTGCACACTTCAACCACTCTAACAAAAACACGTCCGCTCTTCTCGACGGCTAGCAAGTAAGAAGTAACTCCACGTGAACGGATGGACTGTTCTAAGTCTACTCTTGTGATATAAGTACATTTTAGTTTGGCAATATTGTTCAGTTTGTGATTGGACTTGATGTTTTAGACTTTTTAGGGGTTTATTTTTGTCTTCTTCCACTCAACCTATGAGTTGATGGAGTAGAATATATGGGAAAAGAGGAAAGGGAAGACCTAAAGAACGACGGATGGATGGTGTGAAAAGCATGTGTGAACTGGGACTACAGATGAGGATGATCAGGACCGCTACAAAGGGAGAAAGCTAATTTGTTTAGGGTGGACGGAATACCAATACATTGTAGACAAATTTTGAAATAAAAAAACGAGAAACTGCAAAATATTTTAAATTATATTTTGTATTATAACCTTAATTCCGTCAAGTGATCCAGCTCCTTAGTTTATTATTAATGTTAGAGGTTTTCTTAACCCTCAATTAGTCGCGTTAAAAATATTGGATCAGTTAATCGTGTGGGGGTCGGTTTCACACCCAAATAAAAACAACCATTTTATTGTTGTTAATCACTTTTTTATCTAATTACTATAATATTAATATATTTTATAATCTTTGCTAATCACATGTTGTTAATAAAAATCACTTGAAATAACTAAAAATACATGAAAAAATCAGATATTAAAAGTACTGCAAAAACTAGTTCAATGAGTTAGTTTCGATTTAATAAATTTATATAAACTAAATTAATAATTTAAAATTATTTGAAAAATCACATTTATCAGTTCAGGAAAATTTCAGTTCAGTTCATATTATTGTAAATAAGTTCTTAGTCAACATTTTTCAATTCTTCTCGGCATTCAGTGCACACAGAAAAAATATACTATTAGTCGCGTCGGGGTCAGATTTACGTAGAAACAAATCAAACGTTCTAACTCACCAGAAGTGACCATTAAACTGACCCTTCCAAAAGGAAGATACGCACATTTTACGAACGTACTGAAATCCATAACAATGTTGTCAACGTAGTAACAAATATATAAGTTTAAATATACATCCATCGGTCATTTTAACCCTCACGCGACTAGTTAAGAGTTAAAAAAAAACAAAAATTAATTAGAATAAGCATTTAAATTTGCACCCTGAGTACTTACAGCTTACATGTATGCGGCTGAGTCCTCCTACTGATTACGCCGATGATTTTCGCCATTGTTTGGTCTAGAGGGGTGTAGAAGAAACCATCATCAGTTATTTTCATAACCCACTTTTGCATTCGATGCCATTCATTATCTGAAATGTTTTTACAGTAGTAATATCCGCTAAATTACGAGATTAAACACATTTTAAATGTCTACATTTTTTTAAAATACAGTCATAACTCGCAAAACAGGCTACTGGTCTATTATTTGATGTAATAAAATGTAATTAATGATATGAAAATGCTTTTAAAATTCATTAATAAAACTTATAAAATATAAAAAGTAATAAAACAAGTTCCTAAGATCTCGGTCGATTTCAATTAATAAGATTTATTTTAAATATGTAAGGCTTTCTGAACAGTTCCATTTTCATCTCCTTCAAAGTTGCTACCGTAAGTGTTATCTATTAACATTTCATATAGAGGGTTCGGTCGTTGGTCGTGCTCTCGTTGAGTAGGTTGATATTCTTGGCTTCTTTTAAGATTTCCATTTCTTCGAGGGTATTCATTCTGTAGTTGCTACTCTTTCTGTGAAAGGTCGATTACGCGTTGTTAAGTACGTTGAATTGCTGACCTGCTTCTATCACATATTTGCCAAAGCTTCATTTACCCTCATTATATTTAAAATCTTTAAAATGTTAATTGAACCTTATATTAAAATTTCTAGTGGTTCTTCCGATATAAAAGTTGTCAGAAATGTTGAATTTGAGTTTGTACACACCCTTATTCTTGTATATATCTGACTCTTTTTTCTAATTATGTTACAAAATATTCAAGAACAGTACACATAAACACAAAAACAACAACTACTATAAACAAAGAATATTTAGCCTAGTAAAAAATCTGAATGAAGAAGAAGATTATGATGATGAAATATTACTTCAATTAGGATACGAATTCCAGGAAAGTAAATGAAACAGAATATGATTAATCAAAGTGAAATAGTTTTAAACCACCTTAAATGGATGATAAATGCACGGAACTTACAGAACTGCCTATATTGTAAAATAAACCATAAACAGTAAGTCAAAATCCTTAAATAAAAACAAATAATCTAAAAAATGTAAAAATTGAAAGACTAAACTTAAAACTAATAACATATTAGGGCCTAGACACAAAAGCTGATAAAGGCAACGCCATTGTTTTTATAAACAAAGACCAAAATATTTTCAAATAGGCTAAATCAAATAAACGGTTTATAGAAGGAAACTTATATCTATCTAACATATAAAAATGAATGTTTGTTTGTTTGTTTGTTTCTTCGTACTTTATGCATGGTCATACCGTTGATCCGATTGTGATGGGTCGTTTTGCAAAATATTTAGGAGGTTCCCGGGATGAACATAGGCTATAAGATAGTTGTGATACTCAACTCCTACGCCCTTAAAATCGCCCTTTATAGTGGAAAAAATGAAAAAAAGTATATTTTTGGACGATTAAATGGCTTACGCTCCCTAAACCATAACAAATACACAAAATTAATGTACACAGAATTGAATATCTCAAAAAGATCTACAAAAAAGTCTGCGACAGCATGTGCTTATCTCTTACGAATAATTCACAATAACAATTTTTGTCTTTCATTGATGCCAAGAAGATCGAGGCATGTACGTAGATTCCTATACAAGCATAGCAGCACATGGCGGATATTCGTTTACGGATAATTCACAATAACGAATTTTGTCATTTAGCTCATTTATGGCAAGAAGATCGAGATAAGTGGATTCCCGGGCAACGCCGGGTAACCAGCACGGGGTATCAAAAATATAAATTTAAATTATTTTTCCTGTTATTCAACTAAAATATAAAAGCACATTAACTTTCATTTATTTCGGCGTAGCAGCGCGCCGGCTATTAGCTAAGTACAAATAAATTTCAAAGAGAAATAAAAGAACAATAGAAAACAGCAATACAATCGTACAAGACAAAGACAAAACAGATGCAATAGTGATTGACAAAACAATAAATAGATTATTTAACGATAGATAGACCTATAATTATCCCACAGAGCCTGGAATGAAAGCACTTCCGAGCATTCATAAACAAAACACAGCAATAAGATATTATCAGCTATATAAGTGTACCTCACTACAAACTATCTAAACTTGTTGCTAAAAGTAAAAAAGAAACAAATACATCTGTAAAACAGATAAACAATAATAAACGTATGCCCACAAACGAACAAAATCTAGAATATAAAAAGCAATAGCAACATCAAAATGAAGTAGTTCGACGTCAAGAATCTGTATACAAACATCCCCACAACCGAAAAAATAATAATTATAGAAGAAACGTTAAATAAAAAAATTAAAA
Organism: Diploptera punctata; assembly: GCA_030220185.1. Taxonomy (NCBI): domain Eukaryota; kingdom Metazoa; phylum Arthropoda; class Insecta; order Blattodea; family Blaberidae; genus Diploptera; species Diploptera punctata. The sequence goes on along the minus strand of JASPKZ010000440.1, from coordinate 18,958 downwards.
CAAAATTCGTAGAACGACTAAATAAAATCATAAGCATAATATTAAAATTAATTCTATTAAATTGAGTAACGAACGTTACTCACAAGAGATTGGTATACCAATGGGCAACCGCACAAAAGGAATATTTTCAGAAATATTCCTATAAAACATAAAAGAACAACTCAACATACTCGTAAAAACAATAAAAATACGTCAACGACCTCCTAATAATTTATGATAAAGAAATGCAATTGGAAAGGACTTACAGATGAAATTAAATGAAATGCATCGTGAAATAAAATTCACAGCATAAACCGAAAACAGTTAATCTATAAACTAACTTGATTTAACAATAACCAATCATTTAAATAGCAATAATTTAGATATTGACATATACAGGATAACTACCAGTAACGTAATATGATAACACGAAGAGTCCAGGCACTCCCCGCATCACAAAATGAGTACTTTTGACAGTTTTAATAAGTGGAATGACAAAACCAAGAAAATCGCAAAGTGAATAACTAATCTACATAAAACATCGAGCTTCCAAAAACGGATACGACTAATAAATGATTAATAAACTAATCAATTGAGTTGGTGTTTACTTGATGAAAATCCATACCTATTAATGAAATAAAAATAAAACTTAGTTTAAGTAACGGACCGCGCAGAGAACACGTCGCGGATAAATGTATAAATAGGGCAGGTACTCGACAAAATTTCCAATGATCGGCGCGGCGGAGCAGCGAAGGAAGAAGGTATTCAGCCAACGGAGTGGTCCAGCGCAGCGAGTCACATTCCTCGTAGCAGAGGACTCCTTCCAGCATTCGGCTGGAACCCATCGCCCTCGCGGAGAAGAGCGCCTGCCATTGGCTGCCGGCGTAGTGCCTGCATGGCCTGTGCATGACAGGCAAACAGAGCAAAACCGTCTGACGGCTTTCCTTTTCAGGAAAAGGCACTGCGTCCGGCTGTCAACGATGGACTCTTCGTCCCCAATCGCCCGTAGGACGCGAAATAGGTCTACGAAGAAATCCCAGCTAACCGTGACTGACACCAACCGGCCGGCCATCGTAACAGCCCCTGTCCTCAGGTCCAAACCTAGAGCCCTCCCCCACCCGCTGCTTCTCCGGCAACTAACGGCGGAGCGTCAGGAGGGAGGAGGACTCCGGATCAGCGCCCCGGCGTAAGAAGGCCCCCGGCACTGTTCATTCGTCGCGAGTATGTGTCACTACTGACAGCTGCGAACGCGGAGTTCGCTAAAAACGGATCGCGTGCATTCACTTGCACTTCAAGCCGGTCCGGAATCAGGGTGAGACTGGACTCAATGCCAGATCTCAAAAAATACGAGCAGCTGTTGGCCCAACATAATGTCCCCTGCCTCACAGGCGATATTATGAAGAAACGTCGAACGCAAGTTGTGCGATTCGTCATAAAAGGCATCGACTCCAGCGTCGATCCGACGGTGGTCCAAGGGGACCTGAAGGATCAAGGGTTCGTGGTCTTGAAGGTAGTCAACATGACCTCCGGAATGACTAAAGCCCACTGCCAATGTTTCTGACGACACTGGTCGATGGACCTAAAGCCCAAGAGGCTTCGAAATTAAAAAAAGCTTTGCTTTTTTAAGGTCAAAGTCGAGCCATTTCGCCGACTTATGAATACAAATAGGACCACTCAGTCCCCTCCCAAAGCACCTGAAGTAGCCTCTAACCAACTTCAACCTTCCAGAAGAAATGTCAACCTCTAGAGCCACTAGAAGGAAAATGACTCAAACCGATCCACCCATAGAGGTAAAAAAACGAAACAGACGGATCCAAACCCACGACACGGTGCTTTACAACGATCTAATAGATCAAGTAAAGCACCAACTGGAATTTCAACCGGAGAAAACATCAATCTACATCTACATGAATCATCAAGACAACCAGTACAAGATTCAAACATTTAGAACAGAAAATGAAGCTGTATATTATAACGATCCAATTCAGAAACAACACAAACCGAAAAAAACGGAGCTGGTGATAACACCACAAACGCGAAAGCTGACTTCTCGACAATGTTTTATTAAATTCAAGCCACTCTGCTAGTGTTTTCCCTAGCGTTAAGACAAATTTCGGAGTGGTTCCCTAGACTCCACCAGTAAATTAATAACTCCCTGAATCTAAATTCTAAATTTAATTTCTACTTTGGCATCAATTAAATTATTCTAAATTCTAAATTTCGCCAGTCAGCACATCCTGAAAGGGGCATGTTTTTGGTTTTTCGCCTCTCATTGGCGACTTCTCCTCGGAACTTCAGCACAGAATTAATCCAAATTCTAAATTTAATTTTAAATTACAACTCGACCAAGACTTCGAGCGCGGCTTCCGGATGGAGCTCCAACAACTAATCAGCAACCAGGACGGCGCACTGATGAACATACATTCACCAGAGGTGTCCTCCAGAAACTTCGCAATTACAGCCCACGCTTGACCTTCCCGGTGGAAATACCATGAAGCGTAATACAGCCATCGTAAGGAAACTCATGAATAATTAACCAGCCTATATATATATATAATATATATATATATATATATATATATCCAAGGACAAAGAGGGCAAACAAATAAGACCCTATAATGTCAGGGACATTTCGTCCCATACTTTGGTCGTCGTCGACAAAATTTCCAAGATTGAGATTCGGGTCGAGCGTCAGCAGCGGAAGAGTGAGGTTCTACTAGCAGCGGCAGAGAGGGGGTCTACGTGCAGCGTTCCTCGCAGCAAACGTTGCCCCATCAGCGCCGGGCTGGAGATGTGACCGCCGCTACTATAAATTGCCTGCGCTTGCGCGGCTATAAGCTAACCTATCTGACGGTTTCTTTTCCAGGCTGAGGGTTCACTCACCTACATTCTACCCACGGATAGCTCCTGTTCCTCAAAAGGCACTAGGCCTTATCCCATCTGCCCCAAGCTCAGTCTCGATACCAAGGTCTTTGACAGGGCACCTCACTACTGGTTAACCACAATTCCGTATCCACAAACACTAAGAACCCTCCAACATGACTAGGAATGGAAAAAAGAAAAATGGCAAATCTTCAAAGACGCCCCCAATCGCGGCATGTACGCGTAAAAACACGAAAATGGAAGAAACCTCGACAGAAAATGCGACAGTAACGGCTGACGATGAAATCAACCAAGTCCCGACACCTAAAATGCCAGCAGCGGCTGACGATAAAATCGACCAAGACTCGACACCTAAAACGCCAGCAGCGGCTGACGAAATAATTGGTTCCCAATTGATTGTCGCTCTACCACCAGAGACTTCACCACCGAAAAGTGGAGTAGCCACTGGCGGTTCAGGGACACAGAACCAGCGCGAAAGGGTAAACAAACCACCTTCCCTGCTTATTCTCCGGGAATACTCGACAGATCTGGGAGCTGTGAACAATGTGTTCAACAAAAACGAGCCTCTCGCATTAACTTGTGAGGTCACCAGGCTTGGAAACAGGGTAAGGCTGACTTCAACGTCGGCTACAATAAATACGTACAGCTCCTGCAGCGACGTAAGATCCCTTATCGCGAAGGTGTCAAAAAAACTCAGATCGCAACAAAAAAGATCGTGATCAAAGGAATCGACTCCCACGTCGATCCATCAGTGATCTAAGAAGACTTAAAAAGTATCGGGTTCACGGCTCTGAAGGTTGTCAACATGACGTCCGGAAGGACCAAAGGCCCGCTGCCAATGTTCATGGCAGTCTTGGTGGATGAACCCACAGTCTGCGAGGTCCTCAAAATAAAAATTATCTATTTTTACAAAGTTAAAATAGAATTCTATCGACGAGCAGCCCAAGCTGCAATACGACGGCCTCAGAGAGTACCAGTTGAGCCATCTGCTCCTGCTGTCGAAAGGCAAATTTCTTCAGAAAGAGTTGAGCCAACTGCTCCTCAAACTGAAAGAAGAAAAAGAAATCGCATGCCCCCAGCTCACGAGGCGCAAAGAGAAAAGGATATTCATTCATCTACTGGAACGAGAAGGAAAAATAAGACAATTACCGAGAGAAATACTCGAGAAAAAAGGGTCCAAACAGAGATCATTGACCTGGCTCAGAACCCAGGATCAACAAAGCAATCAATTATGATTGAAAAGAGCTCTCAAACAGAACTCGCAAATAAGATTAATAAACGCACTCAAACAATTGAGGAGGCGAACTTGGCAACAGGTTACACATGCGGAAAAGCATGTCCTGAATACGAAGAATGTAATCTTCTTCACGACATGGCAGAATACGTAGAGATAATTAAGTCCGAAGTATCTTGCAATACATTAACGCTCAAAATCAAATTTGAACGAGATACTAAAGGCCACATATTAGGCTACAGTCTAATAGAAGGTCCAAAAACATTAGAATACGATGGTGGTGTAATGATGGATCCAAAATTCAAACATGACACCAATCCTGGAACTAGCTTTGAGAATAGCTCGAAGCCCTCCAAAAAGAAAGTCAATTATAGACTCGAATATAACGAGGACTTTGACTTTAAAAAACCTTACTCCTTTAATAGATGAGCGAATACTCAATAAAGGTGACTCCACCGGCTAGTTCACCGAAAAGAGCCGAAGTAAGGTTCGGACACGAGATTTTGACCACTTTAGGCATAATTATTAACTTCAAAGCTGCTCTGTTAAGGTTTCAGATGGTTTCCTTAACGCTAAGACAAATGTCGGAGCAGTTCCCTTAACTTCCATCAGTAAATTCAAAATAAACTCCCATAATTAATCTTCCAAATTCAAAATTTATATCGCGAAACAATATTATTCTAAATTACACCTTGAATTGTTAAATTCATTATTCAAAAAACTTATATTATTAAAGAAATCATTTTAAAACTTTCTGATAACGAATAAATGTTAAGTAAAACAAATTTAAATATGTAAATTTAAAAAAATATCTATTAACTACTCTGCCAAGGTTTCGGTGGTTCCCTTGGCGTGAAGGTAAATATCGGAGTAGTCCCCTAGTTCCGCCAGTAAATTCAATTCCTATTATTAAATTCATTGCCGGGGATAAAGGGGAAACTGAGGATATCATTTCTTCTACGGGACAACAGCTTCGGGGCAACAGCTTTGAGATACAATAAGGAGCCGAACTTCAAAGGATCGACTACATAAAATTTCAAAAAAGTTTCATTCCAAGTCCATTAAAAATCAGCGCGAACATGGAACCCCAAACGACGGGACCACTACCCGCCAACATTCCAAGAGGTCCGATGAAAGACCAATGGAAAAATATTCAGAGTCCAAAAATACAAGCAAATTTACTAAGCCTAAACATTTTCGAGGCTGCCCGTGCCATAATGCACAAATTCTGAGGCTTTCGTAAAGCTTTTTATGCTCAAAATAGCCAAAGAAATTACTAAAACACACATTAAAACATACATCTAATTATATTTAAACGTATAGAATCAAAATATTTACAAAAAAATCACATACATACGAAAAAATCTTAAAAACAAGGGACACAATTCACGAACGGTCACCCATCACTAGGAAAATCCATCACCTCGAAAAATTTTCAGAGTTCAAATATTTTCGAGACGGTTCGTGTCTTACTGCACTAATTCTGAGGATTTCGTAAAGTTTTTTAGCTCAAAATAGCCTAAGAAATAACTAGAACATACATTAAAACATACATTTAATTATACTTAAACATACTAAATCAAAATATTTACCAAAAATCATATACTTTCGGAAAAATTGCAAAAATAAATTACACATTTCACGAACGGTCACCCATCCCAATTAATGGGAAATAATTAGTGTTTCAATAATGGTCACCCATACCTGTGCAATGGGATATAATTTAGAAAAACACATTATTCAAACTAATAAAATTATAAATTATAATAAACCTAATTAGGTCACACAGGAGCCAATCACCCGGAGCCCAAACGTGCTACTAGACACTGCCATGGAAAGAATGAATAACGCAACTACACAACATTATCTTACCATACAATATTATATTAATTTATTCAAACCATCCAAAGTGTTTTCTAACACTTCGAAACTCATCGCATGGGGTTAATGGGCTCGGCTTTCGTACCCATGTCGACAAAATTTACAGTGTCGACAGAACTGCATAGTAGCCGCCATAAAAAAAAGCCGCATTCTGTGCAGATTTGTTCGTTCGTTCATGACTGAACGAACATTGTTTGATTGATTGATTGACAATATTTCCAGTCTCAACACAACCCTTGAGGATGCCGGACGCAGTCTCTGGCGAAACGTCAGGGAATTACAAGCCTCAAGACCACGGCCAACAGCCCGGAAATCTTCTACAAGATCATCAGAAACTTAGTTTTATTTGATTTTCATATTTATTAAGATATATTCAGTGACAGCTGTTTCGGTACACTGTACCTTCTTTAGACATGTTAAATTATGAATTGTGTTATTATAGTACATATCAACTGATCTAAGCAACAATACAACAATAATTTTTTAATTTAACAGAGGCGATTCATTCAAATCAAGTTGAGAATTGAACAGTTTATTACTACTTTTCAATTTATTTATTTCTACAGCCTCCAAAAGGTCCAACTTCTTACCCTTATCAGAAACATGTAAAATTTCAAAATTTGGATCGAAAGAATGATTAAATTGGAATAGGTGGTTAGAAAATTTGGATATTCTAAATTTCTGTTATATGCTCTCATGTATTCCTTTATCCGAGAGATAAAATGTCTACCAATTTGTCCTATATAGACATTGTCACATGTGCCACACTTCAATTTATATACACTTGATAATTTGTCTTTTTAATTTTGGTTTCATTGTTTTTTATTATATTTTGTACAGTTTTATTAGTTTTAAATGCCACGTTAATGTTCAACTTTTTAAAGTGTTTAGATATTTTTTAAAAAGTTGAACATTAATGTGGCATTTAAAACTAAAAAAAAGCTTTACAAAAATAATAAAAACAATAAACCAAAATAAAAAAGAAAAATTATCAGGTGTATATGAATTGAAGTGTGGCACATGTGACAATGTCTATATAGAACAAACTGGTAGACATTTTATCTCTCGGATAAGAAACACATGAGAGCATATAACAGAAATTTAGAATATTCAAAATATGCTAACCACCTAATCTTAAAAATCTTAAATCTTATTCCAATTTAATCATTCTTTCGATCCAAATTTTGAAATTTTACACGTTTGTGATAAGGGTAAGAAGTTGGACCTTTTGGAGGCTGTAGAAATAAATAAATTGAAAAGTAGTAATAAACTGTTAAATTCTCAACTTGATTTGAATGAATCGCCTTTGTTAAATTTAAAAATTGAAATAAATTATTGTTGTATTGTTGCTTAGATCAGTTGATATGTACTATAATAACACAATTCATAATTTGTTAACATGTCTGAAGAAGGTGCAGCGTACCGAAACAGCTGTCACTGAATATATCTTAATAAATATGAAAATCAAATAAAACTAAGTTTTATTTTTATTTAATTCATAATTAATAAACTGGTAAAAAAGCAAAGAAAAGACATGAAATAGCAAACATAACCAATCTAAACAAAGGGATTAACTTGAACATATAACGGAATGGAATCAATAAAAGTGGTAGGAACTGTTAAAATACGAAAAAAATGTGAAGATAGCATGTAAAACGTACAATAAATTAAATAATATAATTCAAATAAAATAGAGGAGACAGATATATATATATATATATATATATAAAACGTGTTTACAGACTCAACAGTTGTGATAAATTTCATATCGGTAGAACAACAATAAATTTTAATACAATATTCAAAGAACATTCTAAAGATTATAAACAAAATGAAGGTAAATCAAGTTTTTCAAAACATGTAATGGAAGCAGGTAACCAATTGAATGTAATCAACAACGTGCTATCGATTATACACAGAGAGAGTAGCAACTGCAGAATTAATTTAATATAAACCTTTGCTAAGTACGTCAAATAGATTGCAACATTATATCAGTGAAATTTTATTTTAATAAAATGATAATATTAAAACTCGGCACTTAAGATGGAACGGACATGTACAGCGAATGGAAGAGGATCGGCTACCAAAATGTGTTTTGGAATGGAAACCTGAGCTAAGACAAGGCAGAGAACGTCCTAAAACTTGCTGGAGTCGGGGAATATATTTATACATGAAAGAGAAACATCTACAACCAGGAGATTGGATGGACCGACAAAATTGGCTATAAGGAATCATATCAAAAACATGAATGAACTGTCCATCTATCTATCTAAAATAATAATGTAGGCGGCTCCGTGCGCAAGCAGTTAGAGGCTCGCCTCTCGCCGCTGGTGTTCCGAGATCGAGTCTCGGTCACTCCAAATGGGTTTCGTGGTGGACGAAACGGAGCTTGGGCAGGTTTATCTCGGGGTTTCTCCCATTTCCCACTGCCACAAATTTCATTCCACCATTTCTCCATACTCATCTCGTCCATTACGTTCTATTTCATTCATCCGCCCCTGTGACAGTGCGTCAGGTGTGGTCGGCCAACGCCTTTGTAGTTCAGAGACCTCTATAAATATAGGGGCTTCATTTCATATCATTCCTCGACCCGACCCTAAGTTGGACACGAGTTGAGGATATTTATTTTTAAATACGCACTAGCAGTACATAATATATATAACATTACACAAGTTTTGTTGTCATTGCATCCTGTTCCACTTTGGTTCACATTGTTTATCGTGTACAGAATTCTACCAGGGATTTCACTCTTTTCGGAAGATTGTTACATAGTAACGGTCACATGGTGACTCGCAGACACAGAGTATTAAATACTCTGTGGCTCGCACAGTTAACACTTACAGGTTGTTCCTGGGATAGTGGAAACCCTTGATAATGTGAAAATGAAATAATGCATTAACTGACTTAATTGACATCCCAAGATTTGGGAGTTTTTATGTGTCATCTATAAAAACCATTGTCTGTCTGAGGAACATTGTTATATGACAGGATAATAGTGGTTAAACTTTGAAAAAGAATTGGAAAAAAATGTAGCCGTTTAGAATGCTAAGTGCAGGCGGCGACATGTTAAGTCAACATGGGGAATGTTTGTATTGGATCTCAACTCGAGCGTAACGTTGCGGAACCCTAGAGACACCCACTGTCCACACTCTTATTCTTCACGTTTTGAACGTATTTGGTTTGCAAACAATTTCGATTCCTACACCCTGTTTCCAAAATTATATTCACTCACTTATTTACATCAAAGTAGCGTTTTACATTTATTTTCATTTAAAAACATATAATTGGTTTTTGTCTCGCGCAGTAGTCGAGCGGTTTAAGGCAACACGCCTTGGTGCAGAACGATGGTATTTGCACTGATTCGAGTCCCTATGGGGGAAACTTTTTCTCATTGAATTTCCTCCAATATGGGACCGATGCTTATCCATCTTAGTGAGGAATCTGGATTGATATAATAAATATCAGCTCCAGGATGAAAAAACCAAGTATAACAAATGGGGGACCATATGTTGTCCTTATGCTAGTTGTATGATCGTCTGCCTTTGTGATTAGAAATGTGGATATGAGACTAGTAGAACAAAGACATTCTAGACCTGTTGCGCCTTGGAATTTGTTTCGTCTTTTCCCATGTAGCTTTCCAGTTCTTTAGAAGTTCCTGTATAAGACTACTTTCATCCCATTTTTTTACGTGATCTTCCTTTGGATATACCTTTAGTTACTCCACTTATTTGGGCTTTTAGCTATTTAATTAGCAAACCATCTCTACTGAGATCAATATGTATATTAGGTCTAAGTTAAATATTCAATGTTGACTTAATTAGCAATCATTATGCTTACGTGGACAAACCATCTCTACTGAGATCAATATGTATATTAGGTCTAAGTTAAATATTCAATGTTGACTTAATTAGCAATCATTATGCTTACGTGGACAAACCATCTCTACTGAGATCAATATGTATATTAGGTCTAAGTTAAATATTCAATGTTGACTTAATTAGCAATCATTATGCTTACGTGGACAAACCATCTCTACTGAGATCAATATGTATATTAGGTCTAAGTTAAATATTCAATGTTGACTTAATTAGCAATCATTATGCTTACGTGGACAAACCATCTCTACTGAGATCAATATGTATATTAGGTCTAAGTTAAATATTCAATGTTGACTTAATTAGCAATCATTATGCTTACGTGGACAAACCATCTCTACTGAGATCAATATGTATATTAGGTCTAAGTTAAATATTCAATGTTGACTTAATTAGCAATCATTATGCTTACGTGGACAAACCATCTCTACTGAGATCAATATGTATATTAGGTCTAAGTTAAATATTCAATGTTGACTTAATTAGCAATCATTATGCTTACGTGGACAAACCATCTCTACTGAGATCAATATGTATATTAGGTCTAAGTTAAATATTCAATGTTGACTTAATTAGCAATCATTATGCTTACGTGGACAAACCATCTCTACTGAGATCAATATGTATATTAGGTCTAAGTTAAATATTCAATGTTGACTTAATTAGCAATCATTATGCTTACGTGGACAAACCATCTCTACTGAGATCAATATGTATATTAGGTCTAAGTTAAATATTCAATGTTGACTTAATTAGCAATCATTATGCTTACGTGGACAAACCATCTCTACTGAGATCAATATGTATATTAGGTCTAAGTTAAATATTCAATGTTGACTTAATTAGCAATCATTATGCTTACGTGGACAAACCATCTCTACTGAGATCAATATGTATATTAGGTCTAAGTTAAATATTCAATGTTGACTTAATTAGCAATCATTATGCTTACGTGGACAAACCATCTCTACTGAGATCAATATGTATATTAGGTCTAAGTTAAATATTCAATGTTGACTTAATTAGCAATCATTATGCTTACGTGGACAAACCATCTCTACTGAGATCAATATGTATATTAGGTCTAAGTTAAATATTCAATGTTGACTTAATTAGCAATCATTATGCTTACGTGGACAAACCATCTCTACTGAGATCAATATGTATATTAGGTCTAAGTTAAATATTCAATGTTGACTTAATTAGCAATCATTATGCTTACGTGGACAAACCATCTCTACTGAGATCAATATGTATATTAGGTCTAAGTTAAATATTCAATGTTGACTTAATTAGCAATCATTATGCTTACGTGGACAAACCATCTCTACTGAGATCAATATGTATATTAGGTCTAAGTTAAATATTCAATGTTGACTTAATTAGCAATCATTATGCTTACGTGGACAAACCATCTCTACTGAGATCAATATGTATATTAGGTCTAAGTTAAATATTCAATGTTGACTTAATTAGCAATCATTATGCTTACGTGGACAAACCATCTCTACTGAGATCAATATGTATATTAGGTCTAAGTTAAATATTCAATGTTGACTTAATTAGCAATCATTATGCTTACGTGGACAAACCATCTCTACTGAGATCAATATGTATATTAGGTCTAAGTTAAAATATTCAATGTTGACTTAATTAGCAATCATTATGCTTACGTGGACAAACCATCTCTACTGAGATCAATATGTATATTAGGTCTAAGTTAAATATTCAATGTTGACTTAATTAGCAATCATTATGCTTACGTGGACAAACCATCTCTACTGAGATCAATATGTATATTAGGTCTAAGTTAAATATTCAATGTTGACTTAATTAGCAATCATTATGCTTACGTGGACAAACCATCTCTACTGAGATCAATATGTATATTAGGTCTAAGTTAAATATTCAATGTTGACTTAATTAGCAATCATTATGCTTACGTGGACAAACCATCTCTACTGAGATCAATATGTATATTAGGTCTAAGTTAAATATTCAATGTTGACTTAATTAGCAATCATTATGCTTACGTGGACAAACCATCTCTACTGAGATCAATATGTATATTAGGTCTAAGTTAAATATTCAATGTTGACTTAATTAGCAATCATTATGCTTACGTGGACAAAACCATCTCTACTGAGATCAATATGTATATTAGGTCTAAGTTAAATATTCAATGTTGACTTAATTAGCAATCATTATGCTTACGTGGACCAAACCATCTCTACTGAGATCAATATGTATATTAGGTCTAAGTTAAATATTCAATGTTGACTTAATTAGCAATCATTATGCTTACGTGGACAAACCATCTCTACTGAGATCAATATGTATATTAGGTCTAAGTTAAATATTCAATGTTGACTTAATTAGCAATCATTATGCTTACGTGGACAAACCATCTCTACTGAGATCAATATGTATATTAGGTCTAAGTTAAATATTCAATGTTGACTTAATTAGCAATCATTATGCTTACGTGGACAAACCATCTCTACTGAGATCAATATGTATATTAGGTCTAAGTTAAATATTCAATGTTGACTTAATTAGCAATCATTATGCTTACGTGGACAAACCATCTCTACTGAGATCAATATGTATATTAGGTCTAAGTTAAATATTCAATGTTGACTTAATTAGCAATCATTATGCTTACGTGGACAAACCATCTCTACTGAGATCAATATGTATATTAGGTCTAAGTTAAATATTCAATGTTGACTTAATTAGCAATCATTATGCTTACGTGGACAAACCATCTCTACTGAGATCAATATGTATATTAGGTCTAAGGTTAAATATTCAATGTTGACTTAATTAGCAATCATTATGCTTACGTGGACAAACCATCTCTACTGAGATCAATATGTATATTAGGTCTAAGTTAAATATTCAATGTTGACTTAATTAGCAATCATTATGCTTACGTGGACAAACCATCTCTACTGAGATCAATATGTATATTAGGTCTAAGTTAAATATTCAATGTTGACTTAATTAGCAATCATTATGCTTACGTGGACAAACCATCTCTACTGAGATCAATATGTATATTAGGTCTAAGTTAAATATTCAATGTTGACTTAATTAGCAATCATTATGCTTACGTGGACAAACCATCTCTACTGAGATCAATATGTATATTAGGTCTAAGTTAAATATTCAATGTTGAACTTAATTAGCAATCATTATGCTTACGTGGACAAACCATCTCTACTGAGATCAATATGTATATTAGGTCTAAGTTAAATATTCAATGTTGACTTAATTAGCAATCATTATGCTTACGTGGACAAACCATCTCTACTGAGATCAATATGTATATTAGGTCTAAGTTAAATATTCAATGTTGACTTAATTAGCAATCATTATGCTTACGTGGACAAACCATCTCTACTGAGATCAATATGTATATTAGGTCTAAGTTAAATATTCAATGTTGACTTAATTAGCAATCATTATGCTTACGTGGACAAACCATCTCTACTGAGATCAATATGTATATTAGGTCTAAGTTAAATATTCAATGTTGACTTAATTAGCAATCATTATGCTTACGTGGACAAACCATCTCTACTGAGATCAATATGTATATTAGGTCTAAGTTAAATATTCAATGTTGACTTAATTAGCAATCATTATGCTTACGTGGACAAACCATCTCTACTGAGATCAATATGTATATTAGGTCTAAGTTAAATATTCAATGTTGACTTAATTAGCAATCATTATGCTTACGTGGACAAACCATCTCTACTGAGATCAATATGTATATTAGGTCTAAGTTAAATATTCAATGTTGACTTAATTAGCAATCATTATGCTTACGTGGACAAACCATCTCTACTGAGATCAATATGTATATTAGGTCTAAGTTAAATATTCAATGTTGACTTAATTAGCAATCATTATGCTTACGTGGACAAACCATCTCTACTGAGATCAATATGTATATTAGGTCTAAGTTAAATATTCAATGTTGACTTAATTAGCAATCATTATGCTTACGTGGACAAACCATCTCTACTGAGATCAATATGTATATTAGGTCTAAGTTAAATATTCAATGTTGACTTAATTAGCAATCATTATGCTTACGTGGACAAACCATCTCTACTGAGATCAATATGTATATTAGGTCTAAGTTAAATATTCAATGTTGACTTAATTAGAACTCATTATGCTTACGTGGACAAACCATCTCTACTGAGATCAATAGTATATTAGGTCTAAGTTAAATATTCAATGTTGACTTAATTAGCAATCATTATGCTTACGTGGACAAACCATCTCTACTGAGATCAATATGTATATTAGGTCTAAGTTAAATATTCAATGTTGACTTAATTAGCAATCATTATGCTTACGTGGACAAACCATCTCTACTGAGATCAATATGTATATTAGGTCTAAGTTAAATATTCAATGTTGACTTAATTAGCAATCATTATGCTTACGTGGACAAACCATCTCTACTGAGATCAATATGTATATTAGGTCTAAGTTAAATATTCAATGTTGACTTAATTAGCAATCATTATGCTTACGTGGACAAACCATCTCTACTGAGATCAATATGTATATTAGGTCTAAGTTAAATATTCAATGTTGACTTAATTAGCAATCATTATGCTTACGTGGACAAACCATCTCTACTGAGATCAATATGTATATTAGGTCTAAGTTAAATATTCAATGTTGACTTAATTAGCAATCATTATGCTTACGTGGACAAACCATCTCTACTGAGATCAATATGTATATTAGGTCTAAGTTAAATATTCAATGTTGACTTAATTAGCAATCATTATGCTTACGTGGACAAACCATCTCTACTGAGATCAATAGTGTATATTAGGTCTAAGTTAAATATTCAATGTTGACTAATTAGCAATCATTATGCTTACGTGGACAAACCATCTCTACTGAGATCAATATGTATATTAGGTCTAAGTTAAATATTCAATGTTGACTTAATTAGCAATCATTATGCTTACGTGGACAAACCATCTCTACTGAGATCAATATGTATATTAGGTCTAAGTTAAATATTCAATGTTGACTTAATTAGCAATCATTATGCTTACGTGGACAAACCATCTCTACTGAGATCAATATGTATATTAGGTCTAAGTTAAATATTCAATGTTGACTTAATTAGCAATCATTATGCTTACGTGGACAAACCATCTCTACTGAGATCAATATGTATATTAGGTCTAAGTTAAATATTCAATGTTGACTTAATTAGCAATCATTATGCTTACGTGGACAAACCATCTCTACTGAGATCAATATGTATATTAGGTCTAAGTTAAATATTCAATGTTGACTTAATTAGCAATCATTATGCTTACGTGGACAAACCATCTCTACTGAGATCAATATGTATATTAGGTCTAAGTTAAATATTCAATGTTGACTTAATTAGCAATCATTATGCTTACGTGGACAAACCATCTCTACTGAGATCAATATGTATATTAGGTCTAAGTTAAATATTCAATGTTGACTTAATTAGCAATCATTATGCTTACGTGGACAAACCATCTCTACTGAGATCAATATGTATATTAGGTCTAAGTTAAATATTCAATGTTGACTTAATTAGCAATCATTATGCTTACGTGGACAAACCATCTCTACTGAGATCAATA
The DNA here is from genome assembly GCA_030220185.1 of Diploptera punctata. Lineage (NCBI taxonomy): Eukaryota > Metazoa > Arthropoda > Insecta > Blattodea > Blaberidae > Diploptera > Diploptera punctata. The sequence continues at coordinate 3,440 of JASPKZ010000440.1, read as the reverse complement.
TGTATATTAGGTCTAAGTTAAATATTCAATGTTGACTAATTAGCAATCATTATGCTTACGTGGACAAACCATCTCTACTGAGATCAATATGTATATTAGGTCTAAGTTAAATATTCAATGTTGACTTAATTAGCAATCATTATGCTTACGTGGACAAACCATCTCTACTGAGATCAATATGTATATTAGGTCTAAGTTAAATATTCAATAGTAGGGAGATTATATATGTGACGACACAGGCGGCCTAGTGGCCCGGTCTGCGGGGGGTCCCCTGCGGGGGGTCGCAACAGGTGGTCGCTGACCAGTGTCCACTCTTCGCGGGGGGTCAACAGGTGGTCACTGACCAGTGTCCACTATTCGCGGGGGGTCAACAGGTGGCCATTGACCAGTGTCCACTATTCGCGGGGGGTCAACAGGTGGTCCCTGGCCAATGTCCACTCTTCGGGGGGGTCCCTGACCAATTGACCAATATTCGCGGGGGGTCCGTGACCACTGATGGGTGCTGACCACTCTAGGTGTTATTGATTGATTTTATTGATTTAATTGATTTAATTGATTGATTTAATTGATTTAATTGATTTTACCACCCTGAGAGGAGAGCGTTGTCTATAGGGCCGCCTGTGACGTCACATATATAATCTCGTTGTGGATTAATGACTTAAGTAGCATATGTCCGCATACGGTGCTTGTTAAAAGTGGATTTTTTGCGCAAAAGTGCATTATGTATACTTTTTAATTTTATACATTTTAACCGCCTGCAGAGAGCGCGCAAGATGTCCGCTCACACCTCCCACTGCGTGAAAAAATAACACGTGTCATATACTTTACCATGTTTTAAAAATAATACCTGGCTTTACAAATGTTACCACAAGCAGACAAGCTCGTGAATGCGCTAACGACTGCATCATTTTTACAACATCTGTGGAAAAGGTATGTAATACGAATATTGTATTTATTAAGAGAAGTAAATATAATACAAAACAACGTTTTAAGATATGTTTGTTTTTTTTGCAGAATATTGGTCACCTATTTAATTAACTGAAGACGAAAATAATACGTAAAATGAAAAGAAGTGATTTTGAGGGTTTAATATATTACGGCAAACAAGACTTATAATGAAAGTTACGTAAAAAGATTTAAAAAAATTGAATGGAACAGTTTTAAAACTTTAACATGTATAATGGTGAAAAGCTTATTAATTTGCGAAAAGTACAAAAGCGATATTATTTGCAAAATGTGCAGTTCGTGCTATGAAAGTAAAAAAAATATGAAAAATGGTCATATGCTGAAAAAGGGAAACACAAAAAAAATTGTGGTTTTGTGAAGAACTATGTTTTAAGCAGCTGCCTTTAACACAGCGACAAACAGACGTTTACGTATGCGATATTTGTAACAACTGCCTCATATTAGAACTTTTTGTGTGAAATAGTAATTTTAAAAAACCGTATTTTTCAGTGTTAAAAATTATATAAGTGCGATTCAAATAAAAATGTTGTAAAATTTAGTAATTGAAATATGTTATTTACAACTGGAATTTTTTAAGAAAATTAAATAATAAGTATTTTCAAAAAAATTAGTTAAAATAACATTTTTATCATAAGTATTTAGTTTAGATTTTTATATATATATTTTCTTACAAAATTCAGTTTTTATATTTCCTTTTTTAAATAAAACCTAGGGTTGGGTTCGTTTTAGGATTACCTGTGGGTGGGCATTTACCTTATTATTTCCTTTGTGGGTATATAGAAAAAGGTAAGTATAAAATTGTTTTTATTTTGTCAACTTCATGCATGAACGTTAAATAAAAAAATTATCCATTATTAAAAATAATATTTAGCCGTAACAATAAAAAAACGGCTGCCAGATAGAGGATTCGAACCTCTGCTCCCATTGTGGGACCTAGGACTTAAGCCTAGCGCCTTAGAACCGCTCGGCCAATCTGGCTGTTAATTTTCATTCCATATTTTTTCTGTTAAAACTCGAGTTTATGAAACTTGTTTTTATTACAAAGAACTTTAGTCGGCTTGTACACGTTTAAAAACCAAAAAAAAGAGTGGTGCCTAACTGTATGATGTCTGCACACACCTCCTACTGTGTTGAATTAAAATAACCAATGGCTGGTGTGGACGCGTTTTTTGATTGTTAAAAAAAAAGAACGATGCATGCATAAGTTAAAATAAACTCTTATTAGTATGATATATATTTTTAAAATTACGTTAACAATTAACCGTCAGTTTTTATGTGAATACTGTGATGAAGCATGTTTTAAACAGGCATATAGCATACAAACATCGAAAAAAAAAGAATACATTTGCCATAAAATACATCCCCTGTAGAGTTCTAGTATTGTCGATAATTATAAAAAAAAATTTCATCTGCAAACGTAAATTTTGTATACTTAGGTAATAATTTATTTGCAAAAATTATTTAAAGGGTTGGAGCGGTGGGAAACATACAATATGTTTACCGAACCTACAATAATAGAATTATTGCAGGAGGATGGAAAAAGTACGAGTATTTATAGATATACACGGTGTTTAACTTACAAAATATTAAATTACGTGTTGGAAATTTACAATGCTGAGGCAAAAAGCTGTGATATTAGAATGCAAAGGAGGATGGTGAATATGAAGCCTACCGCATAACACAAAACGTGGAAAAAACATTAGATCTTTTGGTTAATAAAGGAGACTTTGTGTTGGTTACAAAAATCGGATAATAAAGCATGGTTGTTACAAAAATATATACGGACATGTAAATGCGAATAACAACATGGTCGCTACATACGGAAAACATGTAATGTATTAAACACTCGTTTATTGCGGTATGTTTTTAGATACCGCTCAAACTTTAGGTGTGGTAGGGCGTACCGAAAACAGATGGGGGTTGATAATGGACCGTACCGAAACAGATGGAGGTTGCAGCACATTTTGCAGTTATGGGAAACACTAGCCAAAATTTTACTCGTGACCTTTATTAAAAAAGAGTATGAAAAATCTCAATACAGCACAGAAATTTTGTTTTCATTTGCGAAATGAAACTTTTACAATGCGTGGTGGTTTTTATTGATTGTGAATGGTAGAATGTGGATTTGTGGCTGTTGAAGTCACGTGTTTTACACACTGACCAGTTATAAAACACTCGAATGCGGTATATAGCCGGTAAGCTGTGCGGCAGTGGGCAGTTTGATTTCGCTGATACGGTTAAATAACAGCACGCAGCAACAATGGCTTACATGCGCGACCAAAAAAAAAACCAGAAAAATAGGAGAAAAATTGCACCTAAACCGTCAAACACTGAAATTGGAGAGTGTAGGGGAAACACGTCGCAAAAATTGTGAATCATTAGCAGCCGCAGATTAAACAAATATTTAGAGCAGCAAAGATCTTTTATCAACACCGTAAGAGGGGAACTTTATATGGACCAACCACGCAGCAAGT